>PVIY010025669.1:0-36362 GCA_004026745.1 Myrmecophaga tridactyla | reverse complement strand
AGCCAAATACACCCAGCTTAAGGAATATTATCTTGCTCAGTGTCTTCAATTTTCTGTTTATTCTTCCCCAGTGTTAGGCCTTTGTCCCCATCAGGGAAGACATCAATCCTGGATTTTGTACTTCCACGCTTTCTCTTCATAGTTTTGCTAAAAATGTAAATTGCAATGAATTTGTTGTTTACTTTTAAAAGTTATGAATTTTGTATAAATGGAAATATAAATGTGGTCTTCTGAGACTTGTTCTTTCTCCACTGAACAATGTTTTTGAGATTCTTCCATGTTTATACATATGATTCTATTTCATTCATTTTGATTGTAAATGTCATACTGTACAGGGACATGATTAGAGATTTGGAAGGAATTATTTTGGTCATCTTCATAACCTATCACAGGTTGAAGATTTTTTTTCCTCATTTGATTTTTCTCTTCTGCTTTGCATACGTTTGATAATTTGATATGATTACTTAAAATGTAAGCTTGCTATTCTTCCGTCCAAATAATACAAATCCTTAAAATACTTAATTTCATCCACTTTACTTAAATTCCATTCTTTTCCAGTATTTTCATTCCATCTTATATTTTTATGACTCCTCAAATTAGAATTATTATTGTTTTGTTGAATATATTATTTTGGTTTAAGTTAATCAATTGTTTACAATCTTCTTTGCTCTCCATTCCTTCCTAGGCCTTCCTTCTATGATTTTTTCCTTCCTCCTGAAGTACAACCTTTAAAAGCTACTAGATTGTAAATTCTTTTGTTTTTAATAGATGGATTTGCTGATTATAAAATTCTGGATTGAGAGCAAATTCCTTTCAGCAGTCTGTAGGCCTCCAGGTCCTCACTTGCCTTGCATTGACAACTCTGCCATCGGTCCAATTTTTGTTTTTTGTATTTATAATCTAAATCTTCTCCCAGGCTCTTTTATGTTTTTCCTTTTCTCTTTTTATTTGTTTTGGCTAATCGTCTGGGGGTGCTACCAACCAAGAACTATTTTTAAATAAATTCCTGCTTTGCATTTTAAGATCACTCATTGTGGATTGGGGCCCAATATTGTGTGGCTGGCTTGTTTCAGTTTATGGGATTCTTATATATTAGGGTTTTCTCCACCCAAACCCATGGGTGAAATGAACATGTTTCCTCAGTATCTCCTTTACAGAGGTGAAGCTTTTCAGTTCCCTTTTTCACAGAGGGAGTGCATCTTTTACCCTTTGGTGAATTCTAGGCCTGTTTACAATTTTTCAGTATGGTTTTTCAACTTAAAGCTCTAGGTGGCTGCATTTAGCAGTAAACCCAAGACTGTGCTGGTTTATACCTTTGGATTGTAATATCTAATATTACAATCCAAATATTGTGCCCTTGGTTGTAATATCTAATCATAGTATTGTTGAAAATAGAGGTCTTTTTTTTCAATTAAAATAACTTTGAGATTATTTCATATTAGTACATTCTTTTTAACAACTTCATAGTATTCCATTGTTAAAATGCACCACTTATTTGCTTGATTTTCTACTTACATACTTTTTTTTTATTTTTATTTTTTTGGGTGCATGGTCCAGCAATCAAACCCAGGTTTCCCGCATGGAAGAATGCATTCTCCCACTAAACCACTCTACTTATATACTTTTGATTCACAGCATTACTTTTAAAAGAAAAAGATTGTAATGAATAAATAGAAACATTTTTCAGAACGCATAGTGTACAACCAATTCCTATGCTCAATTACTTGGGCATTGGACCGTTGGAATTGAGGTCCATGTGGAATGTCTCCGATAACCTGTCTCTTCCTTAAGATAAACAATACCTGTTAGACATAAATTTGCAGCATGTGGCAGTACATAGGTATAACTACCCCTTTCTCCATTGTAAATGAATACAATCTTAGTGAGATATTCATAAAACACGTTAACTTACCAAAGAGGTCTTCTGACCTGGAGAGCAAATGGATCTTTTCTCATGTGCCAGATATAATATATTGACAGTGGCTTCTTGAAGCTTTGTTTTGAAGATGGTCCTTAGGCCTTTTATGGATTCTTAACTTTGAACAATTACCACAAGTAATTTAGTGATGTCTTACGTAGTATATGGAGGACTGATTAATAGCGTGTATTCTTCCTCCAGTATTTCCTTTTTTATGACAAATAGTTCTTGGTTATATTTTTATAATATGTGTATGCATATATTATTTAGGTATAGCATGTATATGAATATATATGTATAAAATTTAAAGGATTTTTGTTAACAAGCAAGGAAAACTAAGTCAAAATAATTTTTTTCATTTGGTTTTGTTAGAACAGTTATAAATTTATAGAAAGGTCATGTGAAAAAGAACAGATTTCCCTTACAAACCACCACACACACACGCACACACACAATTTTCCCTTTAAATAATATTTTGCATTATTTTGATACCTTTGTTAAATTATTTCATAAGAGTGAATATGGCTTATTTTACAAAACTGGACATCTCAAGACTCATCCCTGTTAAAGCACATATAAGAACCACATTGCTTTTTTGGCTGAATGATATTCCATTTTATGTAGTAATAACATTTGGTCTATCCATTCATCACTTCATAGACATTGTGTTGCTTCCACCATTTGGCAGTTGGGAATGATGCCGCTGTGAATATCACTGTGCACATACTTGTTCAAATTCTTGCTTTCATTAATTTGGGGTATATACCTGGAAGTGGGATTACAGGGTCATATGACTATAATATATTTAGAAGTGCCTGACAATGGCTGTACCATTTTACATTCCCAACAACAGTGTGTGAGGGTTCCTATTCCTTCACATCATCTCCGACATTTGTTATTTTCCTTTATTTAAAAAAAATATATCGTATCTATCCTAGTGGGTGTGAAATTGTATTCCATTGTAGTTTGATTAGCATTTCCCTAATGGCTACTGAAGTTGAATATTTTTTTTATGTACTTACATGACATTTGTTTATCGTCTTTGGAGAAATGTTTATTCAAGTATTTTGAGCATTTAAAAAATTGGATTGTTCACCTTTTTGTTGCTGTATCATAGGAATTGTTTATATCTTCTGTTAAACTGTTGTCAGATATATGGTCTCCAAATATTTTCACCAATTCTATAGTTTGTCTTTTACTTTCTTGATAAAGTCATTGCTACATGCAATTTTAATATTGATGAAAACCATTTACCTATTTTTTTTCTTTTATTGCTCATGCTTGGTTTAAAGTCTAAGAATCTGTGGCCTAACACAAGATTCTAAAGATGTCCTCCTATTTCTTTCTGGAGTTTTATAATTTTGTTTCTTATATTTAGGTCTTTGATCCATTTTGTGGTAATATTTGTGTATGGCATAAGGTAGAGGCCTCTTCATTTGGGTCCATGTACATATCCAGTTTTCCCAGAACTACATGTTTAATAGACTAGTTGCTTCCCATTAACTGAATTTGGCAAACTTTCTTAAAAATCAATTCTTTCTGAATTCCAAAGTCAATTCTATTGCTCTATGTTCTAGTTTGCTAGCTGCCAGAATGCAATATACCAGAAACAGAATGGCTTTTAAAAGGGGAATTTCATAAGTTGCTAGTTTACAGTTCTAAGGCCGAGATAATGTCCCAATTAAAACAAGTTTGTAGAAATGTCCAATCAAAGGCATCCAGGGAAAGATTCCTTGGTTCAAGAAGGCCGATGAAGTTTAGAGTTTCTCTCTCAAGTGATAAAGCACATGGTGAACACAGTCAAGGTTTCTCTGTCAAGTGAGAAGGCACATCACAAACATGGTCAGGGCGTCTCTGTCATCTGGAAGGGCACATGGCGGACACAGCGTCATCTCCTAGCTTTCTCTCCTGGCTTCCTGTTTCATGAAGCTCCCCAGGAGGTGTTTTCCTTCTTCATCTCCAAAGGTCACTGGCTGGTGGACTCTGCTTCTCGTTGCTATGTCATTCTACTCTCTCCGAATCTCTTGTTCTCCAAAATGTTTCCTCTTTTATAGGACTTCAGAAACTAATCAAGACCCACCCAAATGGGTGGAGACATGCCCCTACCTAATCCGGTTTAACAGCCACTCTTGATTAAGTCACATCTCCAGGGAGATGATCTGATTACAGTTTCAAACATACAATACTGAGTAGGGATTAGAAGAAATGGCAGCCTTTACAAAATGGGATTAGGATTGAAACATGGCTTTTCTAGGGTACATACATCATTTCAAACCAGCAGGATCTATATATTTGTTCTTTTGTGGTACCAGGCTATAGGATTTTATATTTATTTTTTTATTTATATATAAATCTTACAGGTTTGTAATAAGTTTTAAAATCAGTAAGACTGAGTCTACCAACTTTGTTCTTTTTCAAGATGATTTTGACAACTCAGGGCCCCTTACCCTTCCATATGAATCTGATTATTTGTTTTTCAATTACCACAAAGAAGGCTTTTGGAATTTTGATTGGGATTGCATTGAATCTGTAAATTGCTTTGAGGAGAACTGACATCATAACAATATTTAGCCTTCCAATCATGAACATAGAATATCCTTGCATTTATTTCAGTCTCTTTAATTTCTTTCAACAGTATTTTATAGTTCTTCATGTTCAAGTTCTTTATATCCTTTTTAAATTATATTCCTAAGTATATATATATCTTCTAGTGAAAAGGAAGAGTCTCTTACTTTAAATCAAAAGCTGGAGTGATTAAACTTGGTGGAAGGCATGTTAATAATGAAGACAGGCTAAAATCTAGATGTCTTGTACCAAACTGTTAGCCAAGTTGTGAATGCAAAGGAAAAGTACTTAAAGGAAACTAAAAATGCTACTCCAGTGAACACGCAAATGATAAGAACGTGAGACAGCCTTATTTTGCTGATATGGAAAAAGCTTTATTGGTTTGCCAGAAAAGACCAAACCAGCCACAACATTCCTGCAAACCAAAGTCTAATTCAGGGAAAGGTCCTAACTCCCATCAGTTCTATGAAGGCTGAAAGAGTTGAGGAAGCTGCAGAAGAAAAGCGTGAGCTAGCAGAACTTGGTGCAAAATGTTTAAGAAAATAAACCATCTCCATAACATCAAATGCAAGGGGAGGCAGTAAGTGCTGATGTAGAAGCAGCAGCAAGTTAGCCAGAAAATCCAGCTGAGATACAGATAGCTACAATAAACAAGATTTTCAGTGTAGATGAAATGGCCTTCTATTAGAAGAAATTGCCATCTAGATCTTTCATAACTAGAGAGACGAAGTCAATGCCTGGCTTCAGAGCTTCACAGGACAGGCTAACTCTCTTGTTAGGGTCTAATGCAGGTAGTGACTTTAAGTTGAAACTAATGCTTAGCCACCATTCTGAAAAATCTTAGGGCCCTTACGAATCGCGGTAAATCTTCTCTGCCTACAAATGGAACAACAAAGCTTGGAGGACAGCACATCTGTTGACAGCATGGTTTACTGAATATTTTAAACCCACTATTGAGAACTGCTGCTAATAAAAAAAAAAGCTTCCTTTTAAAATATTACTGTTCGTTGGCAATGCACCTGGTCACCCAAGAGCTCTGATGGAGATAAACAAGATGAATGTTGTTTTCATGTCTGCTAACACAACATTCATTCTGCAGCCTATGGATCAAAGAGTCACTTCTAATTACAAATCTTATTATTTAAGAGATATATTTTATAAAGACGTAGCTGGCATAGCTAGTGATTCCGCTGATGGATCTGGGAAAAGTCAATTGAAAACCTTCTGGAAAGGGTTCACCATTCTAAATGATGTCAAGAACACTACTGATTGGTGGGAGGTCAGATACCAAAATGAACAGGAGTTTGGAAAAAGTTTATTCCAACCTTAATCGATGACTTTTCCCACCCCAAGAGTGCAGAAGGTAACTGCAGAGATAGTGGAAATAGCAAGAGAACTAGAATCAGCAGTGAAGCCTGAAGATATGACTGAATTGTTGCAATCTTATGATAAAACTAACAGATGAGGGATTGCAGTTTATGGATGAGCAAAGTAAGTGGTTTCTTGATGTAATCTACTTCTGGTGAAGATGTTTATTGCAGTGATCTGGAACTGAGCCCAAAATATTTCTGAGGTATGCCTGTCTTCCTCTCCTGGGTATACTTCCAAGTTTCTTCCTGAACTTAAAATGCCAATAGATACCTCAGGTAAAGGAATTAGGGGTTTTCATCTTGGCTGTTCAAGCTTCTCTGCAAAATCACCAGGTCTTGGCTTACAGTACCACAGTTCATCAGACCTCGTGCCTGCTCTCCCTGTACCAGATCCATCTCCAGTTCTGTTCCCTAATCCCCGGCCCAAACCCTCTCCTCCTCATGGTCCCGCTTTCCCTCAAGGTTCCCACAGGAGCGTAGCTGTCAGAGCTTAGCTCCTCCAGTCCCAGCCAGCTTGTTGTACCCCATAGTGGGCATTGTCAGCAGCTTCTTCCAGTCAAAGTCCCGGGTGCCAAGACCATTCTAGGTGAGAAGGAGGCTGTAGGTCAAAGTCCTGCATGGGGCATCTCAGGAAGAGGCCAGAATTGTATGCCGAGTCAGTCTCCAGGCCTTGGTCATGGCATCTGCTCTGTCGCCTCCAGTCAATCCAGATCCAGACCCTCCTCTAAATAATCTTTATGGGAAATTGTCAGTTTCCTTTAAGGTGGTTTTAAAAACCTTGACAATCAGATATTTTAGGTGGGTCGAAGAGGAAAGTTACAACACATACTAAATAGTTCTAAGGAACTATCCTTGCTGTTTAATTAAATAAAGTATATAGAGATATTTATTGCTAGAATCATCAAATAAATACTTGCTTTCTTTGACTTTCCTGCTCCCACACTTTTCCCCAGATGAAACTTCAGAGGCACTCTTGATGCTCTATTTCTTTCAGTTCTTTCTATAGATTATCTCTTACATGTCTTCCTACTTTCCATCTATGTCTACACCTGTCATTATCATAACAGTATCTCAGTTGAAGTCTCTAGTTTCAGCTCCTACCCGTTCAATTCATCCTCCAGCTGCAAGAGCGACCTTTCAAATATCTAGAGTTTTGTATACATTTCCATTGATTTGATGGTGATTTATCAATTTTACTGAAAGAAGAGTGTTATAACCTCCAGCTAGATTCCTTCTGTCTGTGTATCTCATATTCATTCTTAAGGAACTGAGAATTCAATCTTCCAAAATGTCAAAAAGACCATCTTGTGCCCCACCTCCCACCCCAGCTCCTACAACACAAATGCCCAGCACACCAGGGTTTGCGGGATACAGTCGATACAGTCTGCACTGGTTTGAAAGGAAGTATGCCCCCTAAGAAAAGCCATGTTTTAATATAATCCCATTTCATAAAGGTAGAATAATCCCTATTCAATACTGTATATTTGAAATTGTAATGAGATCATCTCCCTGGTTGAAGTGATTTAGTCAAGAGTGGTTGTTAAACTGGATTAGGTGACGACATGTCTCCACCCATTTGAGTGGGTCTTGATTAGTTTCTGAAGTCCTATAAAAGAGGAAACATCTTGGAGAGAGAGACTCAGAGAGAGCAGAGAATGCTACAGCACCATGAAGTAGAGGGTCCACCAGCCAGAGACCTTTGGAGATGAAGAAGGAAGACGCCTCCCGGGGAGCTTCATGAAACCGGAAGCCAGGAGAGAAAGCTAGCAAACTAGAACACAGTCATCTTGCCTACAGCAACTACAGGCTGAAGGGAACGCGTGCGCCAACAGCCAGCTCACAGCATCCTCTGGTATTATGATTCCCAAACCCCCAAATCCACCAGATAAGCTGCTGATGCCCTAATTGAGGTGCAGTAGAAATGTCTGGGACCAAGTGAAGACTCCCACCTCTGACCTAAAGTTGTGGGAAATTGGCAAGATCATTGGTGGCTTGTGGCGAGATCTCACTAATGAAGAGAAACGAGAGTATTTCAATGAATACAAAGCAAAAAAGATAGAGTGCAGTGGATCTGTGAAGTCCTACCTCCACTGCATACCTCACTTACATAAATGCAAAAAGCCATGCAGAAGCTGCTTTACAGAAAACAAGTCAACAGAGACAGTCTCGCATGGAGAAAGGAGAACCTTATTATGAGCATTCAGCCTGCTGAAGATACAGATGATTATGATGTCTTTTCAGTGAAGCATATAGCCGCTGCCCGTTTCCAGAGAAACCACCACCTTGTCAGTGAAATCCTTAGCGAGAGTGTGGTGCCAGGTTTCGGTCAGTTGTCACAACAGCCGGAATGCAGGT
Organism: Myrmecophaga tridactyla; assembly: GCA_004026745.1. Lineage (NCBI taxonomy): Eukaryota > Metazoa > Chordata > Mammalia > Pilosa > Myrmecophagidae > Myrmecophaga > Myrmecophaga tridactyla. Next base: position 28,154 of record PVIY010025669.1, on the reverse strand, counting down.
CCTCAAGCAACAGATCTAGTTCTTAACAGTTCATCAGCAAAAACTAAAAGCTGAACTTCTTCAAATAGAGGAATGATGCCAGGAAAAGAAGAGGAAATTCCTGAAGAGCACAGATTCATTTAACAATGAACTTAAAAGGTTGTGCGGTCTGAAGGTGGAAGTGGATATGGAGAAAATTGCAGCTGAAACTGTATGGGCAGAGAACAGGTCTGCAAACGTCAGGAGGAAAGGGAGAAAGAGACAGCAGAACAAGCTGAACGCAGTCAGAGCAGCACTGTTCCTGAGGAAGAGCAAGCAGCTAATAAAATTGAAGAATAGAAGGAAGATGAGAGCATCCCAATGGAGACGAGGAGATACACCTTGAAGAAACAACAGCAGGCCAACGGAATGGTGAAGGAGGCACATCTACTGAGGACAAGCAGAGTGGGCAAGAGTGGGTGACAGTGGCAGAGGAGGGAACCAGTGAGAGAGCCACAGTGGAGGATCCACCAACAGATCCTCTTTGGAGAGGAGAAAAAAGAATAAATGTTGCCTTGTTTTATGTGTTCTAAAAAATACTTTTTAAAATGAAATGATGTTTTTTTGGAGTTAAACATTCCCCAGCTTTAATTGTTCTGGTCTATTTTTCCTTGCGCTTTTCTCTATTTTAGAATTTTGTCTGTTTTTCCTTTTGCTTTTGTCCATTTTTGCTTGGTGTGTTTTGAAACTCTGCTTTTGGGTTGCATTAGTTAGAACTGTCATATCTTCTTGTTGAATTGATTTCCATAGCATATGTGATGATCCTCTTTTTTTTTTTGTCCTAGTAGTATGTGTCCTGTTCTGAAGTGTAATTTGTCCAATAGTAATAGAGCCACTTTAGTGCTATTGTGGTTAGTGTCTGAATAATATAAGATTTTAATCCTTTAACTTTTAACCTAATTGAGTCTTTGTATGTTAGATGGGTTCCTTCTAGAGAGCATTTAGTTGACTCTTACTTTTTCTTTCTTTCTTTCTTGTTTTTTTTTTTGGTTCATGCTCTGGGAACTTTTTTATATAGCATTTTCACTGGAGTGTTTAGACCACTTACATTTAATGCAGTTTTCAGTATAGTTGGATTTAATTCACCAGCTTGATATTTGTCCCACCTATTATTCCCTCCTCTTTTTCCCTGCCTTTTTACAGATTTGTTGAGTATTTTTTGATATTCTGTTTTATTTCCATCATTGACTTATAAGCTATGCATCTTTGTTTTTTAGTGGCTGCTCTAAGGTTCACATTGTGGCTCTTGGATATATCACAGTCTGTTTTTTTAAGTAATATTTTGCAGCTTCACTTATAAGAACTTCATAACAGTATATCTTCATTCTCCCTCCTGCCCTTTATGCTATTGTCATTGTATATTTTACTTCTATGTATGTCATTACCAAAACAATGTATCATTGTTTTTGCTTTTAACAGCAAATTATCTTTCAAAATGAGAAAAATGTCTTTTATCTTCATCCTCACATGTAACATTTTCTGTTTTCATTCATTTTTGTAGATCCAAGTTTCTATCTGGTATAATTTTTCCTTCTGCTTAGAGAACTTCCTCTAACATTTGTTATTGTGTACATCGACATGTCACATTCTTTTAGCAAATGATTGCTTGAAAAGTTTTATTATTTATTTATTTAGCCTTCATTTTTGAAAGACATTTTCACTGGGTATAGTATTACCAGTGAAAAATCAAAGCTTATTTTTTCCCTTTCCACACTTACACAATGTTCTTTTGCCTTCTGCTTGCATAATTTCTGATGAGAAATCTGTATTAGTTTCCTATTGGTGCTGTAACAAATTATCACAAACCTGGTGGCTTACAATAACACAGATTTATCATTTTACAGTTATGGTGGTCAGAAGTCGAAAATGGGTCTCACTGGGTTAAAATCAAGTTGTCAGCAGGCCTGAATTCTTTTAAAAACCGTAGGGGAGAATTTGTTTACTTGCCTTTTCCAGATTCTAGAGGATATCCACATTCTCTGGCTCATGGTTGCCTTTCAGGTCCAAAGCCAACAGTGGTCATGTGAGTCTCTCATACTGTGTCATTCTGACATTGACTGTCCCGCTTCATTTTTTAGTTCATAAGGACCCATGTGATTACAGTGGGCCCACCCGAATAATCCAGGATGATCTCCCTTTCGCCAGGTTGGTTCGTCTGTAACCTTAATTCCATCTGCACCCTTAATTCCCTCTCGTCCTTTTACATAGAATACACACAGGTTCTGGGCACTAGGTGTAGATACCTTTAGAGGACTATTCTTTTGCCTGCCACAGATTTTTATAATTTTTATTTTTATTCCTTTGTACAAAAGATGTTTTTGTCACTTCACCAGTCCCAAGTAGGATAAATACACGTGTGTACTACGCACACACTCACACACACACACACACACACACACCCTTCCTGGCCACTTTAAAAGATTTGTCTTTATCATGGGGCACTAGGCATTTGATACAATATGCACTGGTGTGTGTGTATGTGTGTGCTTATCCTGCATGGGATAATTGAGCTCTTGGATCCATGCATGGATATTTTTTATCCATGTAGAAACCTTTGGGCTATTATGTCTTCACTTATTTTTTTCTGTTCTCTACTCTCTCCTCTTCTTCTGGGACTAATTACATGTTAGTCCATATGCTGGACTGCTTACTATTGTACAAGGTCACCACTGCTCTGTTTTTTTTGTCTTTTCTCTACATGCTTCAGTTGGGATATATCCTGTTTTTATGTCTTTAAGCTCATTATTCTTTTCTACTGAAATGTCTAATCTCATGTTATTTCCATGTAGTGAATTTTTCATTTCAAATATTTTTGTATTTTTTATTTCTAGAAATTCTACTTGGTTCTTTTTTACATCTTCCATTTTTTTCTCCTCATTATATCCATGATTTACTTCAATATTTGAGCATAGTTATAATTTAGTGGGTTTTTTTTTGTTTTTTTTTTGCATGGGTAGGCACCTGAAAACGAACCCGGGTCCTACGGCATCGCAGACAAGCATTCCTGCCTGCTGAGCCACCGTGGCCCGCCCATAATTTAGTTTTAACGTCTTATTTGCTAATTCATCTCTGTCATTCCTGGGTCTTTTTCAATTGACCTATTTTTCTTCCTGTAGTTGATTATATTTTCCTGATACTTGGTCAGTCTGGTAATTTTTCATTAAATGCTAGACAGTCTGAATATTATTTTGCTGAGTGCCTGGACTTTATGTATTCCTGTAAGAGTGATTTGCTTTGTTGTGACATGTAATTTAAATTGCTTGTGGCTAAGTTTGATCCCTCAAAATCCTGTTTTTAAGCTTTGGTCTAGAGCACCTTTCATCTTAGTGATAACTCATCCCTACCAACAAGACTGCTGGGATCTCCACGACTGCATTGTTCCAGGCGATCGACAACTCTCTACTCTGACTCTTCAGAGTTCAAACATAATGACCCTTTGTAAGCTCTGGAATTGTTCAGTTTATAGCTCCTGGATTGTTCTTTGCTTGATTTAAAGAGTTTCAGTTTATTCATCTTTGGCCTATTACTTAGTAAAAACTCAAAGAGAATTCAATGCAAATTTCTAACCCTTCTTTCTTATGAGTCTACTTCCTCTCTGGAACTCTGCCTTACAACTTTCAGTGCCCTCAGCTTCCCTTAACCTCCTGTCTCTAATTCCTAAACTTAGTATGACTGTTTAATTTATATGGATTCTCCTTCCCAGTGCCCATGTTCTGGAAACTGCGTTCAACCAGAAATCCAGAGAGATTTTAGGACTCAAGGAACTTGTTTACCTTCCTTCAGAGATCAGATTCCTGTGCTTCCTGTTGTGTAGTATATGAAAACGGTGGTTAATATATTTCATCCAGTTTTCTATTGGTTATAGCAGAAGGTTAACTTTGACCTTGTTAAATGGAAGTCTCTTTCCATTGATTTAAAGTGAATGCAGTTCAGTCTCCTTTGCTTATCTTGTTCTAACAGTTCAAAACTGTAAGCGGCTATATCTGCCTGTGTACCTAGCTATCTTTCCAGCTATCCTGTCCCATCTTGTCTCTTTTATATTCTTCCTTATTGTCATTGTGAATTATTGTACACTCTCAATCCCGTGTACCTTTGTTCCTGCTAATCATTATTTTAATGCCCTTTTTAGTATCCACCCCCTTTTTTTTTTTACCTAACAAAGTCCTGTTCATCATTTTAATCCCAACTCAAATATATTGCCTTTGCCTTTTTTTACTGATTTCTCTCCATCGATATATGAAGGTTTCACTTAACTGCGCTTAACTGACTTGAGAAGATGACTTTGGAGTCAAACTGCATGACTTTTCACTTAATAGTTCCAGTATCTTAGGCAAATTATCTAATTGCTAACTTCCTCATTAAAAAATGGGAATACTAATAGTGCCTTTCTGTCTTGGTTTGCTAGGCTGCTGGGACAAATATCACATAGTGGGTTGGTTTAAACTGCAAGAGGTTATTGAGTCATGGTTTCAGAAAGAAGTCTAAAATAAAGGCATTGGCAAAGCAATGCTTTCTCCCCGAAGTCTGAAGCTTCCTGGTGCTGGCTTCCCTCAGGCCTTGGCGTTCCTTGGCTTGCATCTCTGCGTATCATTGTAAGGTGATCTTATTGTTCTGGTTTCCACTCACTTCAACTTCTACCTCCTAACTGTAGCTGTCTCTGACTTCTGACTTCCAGTTTCTTTTCTTTATAAGGCCTCCTGTAATAATGGATTACGATCACCCCGACTTAGTTGGCCATACCTTAACTAAAAATACTCTCTTAAGGTCATATTTGCAATGGGTTCATACCCACAGAACATAGACTGAGATTAAGAATGTGTGTTTCTTGGGTATATAATTCAATCTGCCACACTTTCTCATAGGGTTTTATTATTATTGTGAATTAATATGTATAAACTATTAGAATAACAATGCAAACATTTTCCATATGAGCATTCCCATTAGAAATGTCTGTATAACTTTTATGTTGCTGAATGATTATCTATGTGTCTCTTTCTCTCCACCTAGACTATAATATTCTTGAAGGTAAAGACTATAAAATCATTTACATGTGAGCTGTTAACGAAGTATCTGAAACATACTTTATGTTTCATGACATTCATGCAAATGTTAGTTGAAGGATTGTAACATTAAATTATATGCCTTTGTTTCTATGATTGGAATGCCCAGCATTCCTAATATAATTCAAGCATTATTTTGGCATGTAACATACAGAAAAAAGTCACATTAGGGGAGAGATTTTTGGCTTTCAGATTTTTATTTCAAACGGTTTTGTATCTTGATATTTTGAATCCACAAATTGGAATTAGTTTGTATTTCATTTAATATTGAAAGCTCAATCTTAAAACATGCATTTGAAGATTTTTAGTTAAAAGTTTATAGAGATTTTTGTTTAATCTGAAGGATCCTAATTTAAATTTACCTGGAAATTAGTAAGTGAGTGTGCTTGATTATGTTCTTCAATAGGTAATTGTTGGTTGATAAAGGAAAAGGAAACAAATTGGTCCTGTGTATATCTGTTTTCGTGGTACATTAGTGAAAGTTTGTGGAAAATGTGCTTAGCCTAAATCTGGAGTAATATATAGCTTTGGGGTATGATTTGATATAAGAAATTAGGCAGGGTAAGAAATTTTCCAGTTAGAAATCAACAGCTCCTATACATTACTATCCCATGTACAGAATGCAAAATTCATGCATGCATATGTTTTCTCATGTACTTTCCACTTTGGGTTTAAAATGAAGATTTTTATCAAAGAATTTAACTCAGGATCACATCAGTAGTACATTAGACTAGGTGATGACAGCTCATAGCTTTCCTGTATTTTAAGGTTGATGAGAGTATACCTGTATAAAATTTTTTAACTATGCATCATTTACTGTTATGTGTTTGTTACTTGATATTTTTTATAGCAAGCATATATATGTTGTGTTTATATGCAACTATATTTCTTCGAATACAAATGGTATATATTTTTATGCTCAAAGTTGAACTAACTCCCAGTATTATAAGGGGGGTTATTATTTATTTTTTTATTTATTATTGCAAAGGTTCATTTGTAATTTTAGGCTTCATAAATATTAGCTTTCTTCCTCCCAGGAGTATTCCACAGCATTTGTTTTATTGTCCTAGGAACATTTGTAGCATCAAGGAAGGAGTATATTGGGGCTTGGATATTTCTTTTGCTATCTAGGGAAAGACATTCTAATATTCATACTCTGACGTGTATAAACCACCTAAAATCACTTGACTTTTAGTTCATTGTCAAAAGGAGCAGTGTCTCAAAAATCTCAGAGCTAAAGCAATATATCTATAATTAAATGACAACTTTAAATGACTCAGAAGAAAGGCACTACATCTGTCTGAAAAAATAACCCATTCTGGCTGTACTTAAAAGCACTCGAAGTGCACATTCATGGCTAATTATAAACAAAAACTAGTTAACACTTTAAATAAAAGGAAAAAAATAGCAAAAAGATTTAGAGCCTAGACAAGCAGATGAAAGGGTTCTAAGTCGCCTTCCATCTGATATTACTCAAATGCAACTCTGTCTCCAATTACCTGGGACTATGTGGTATTCCCTTATGAAAGCTCAAGATCAGAAAGGGCGTCCATTCTGTGCCTCTGCTTACTCACAGTCATTTGGAACAAGTTCAGCAGAAATATTTCACATTGCAAAAGAGTCTGGAGCCAGACAGTGACTACAGACACTAATCACTGGGTCAGAATATTAACTTAGTAGGACAACCACCACTAGAAAATATTTTGTGGAGACAGAGATTCTGAGAGAGAAAATATTAGTGCTGTTGGAGAAGAGATCACAAAACACTAAGAACATTAAACGCTGTTTTTAACCAGTTGCGTGTTTAGAGACCTAGGACCAACTAAACCAGTGAGAGTCAACCTAAAAGGCAGTCTTATGCCCAAACCCTAAAATAAATATAATAGATGGAAAGGAAACTAACCAAATAAGTAAATAAAGGCTACGCCCTAAAAAGTTCAGTATTTTTAGTATATGGTTTCAACCACAGGCTCTCTCTGTAGATCACTAGCTCCTGAGATTTAGGGCTGGGAGGAAACGCCAGCATTGCTATCCCAGTTGGAATGTTCTCATCGATAGCTAAGGCCCATTTCAACCCTGAAGGGCAGCAGTTGACTGATTGACTTCTCTAAGGTCCATTTATCTCTAAAATTTTAGGTTTTATGTCTATTAAAGGGAGTTACTGATTCTCTGAACATTGTCATTATAAACCACTTTTTACTTTCCCTTCTTTCTTACGCTGCATCACCCTTTTCCTTACCTCCCGCATCCGTAGAGAATTGATAATTTTATTTCACCATCTTGATTCTCACTCTATGCAACTTCTCACATTGTTCTCAGTACATTCAATCTCAGAACAATTTCTTTACAGTGGATCTCAAACATCTGCTATATATGAAGGTTACACATAGTAGGTTTAGAATGAAAAGGTGTACTTTAGAGGAGCATTGCAAAGTTTTTTACAAAATAATTTTATCTTTTACATTTCAGTAGGCTATCACTAAATTTACCAAGAGCACTATTTTCTCCCTTAAAGCAATATCATTTACTATGCTTCAAAAGAAAGAAAGTTGTTAGCTTCCACTTAAAAGCATTAGGTATTATTTTCTTTATTATAGGCCTAATGAAACAGCTATGCCCACAAAGGAAAGAAAAAGAAACACTATTAAATATATTTAATTGTCAATCCCTGATTTTGTAAAAGTCTTTTGAGTCTACTATGAAATCTCTTGATCCATAATTTCTGTATCTGATATAAAGAGGCACCCTTATTTTAACAGAGCGTATATTTAAAAAGGAGATAAATGGGTGCTCCTACAATAGAAAACTTTTGACATTTTAGAAGAAATGAATCCACATCCCTTTCTTAGTAATGTTGATGTGGAGAGGAGAGGGAGGTAGGAAGTGTATTACTACACACCAGGTAATTTCTATATTACTTCTTTAATCATGAAACAACTCAATGAAAAAGAAATTAGTATTTTAATACTGAAGAAATTGAGGCTCGAATCTCTTAAAATCTAGCACAACTTAGTGGCTAAACTAGAATTCAAACCAAGGTCTGTGTGTAACTCTAAAATTCATGTTCTGGACCGAACGCTGGCCCCGGAGGATTTGTGAATGAGAAGCCCAGCAGTGGAAGTTCAGTGTGTGAGGTGCGGGGGAGGGGCTCGCACCCAGAGATCTGAGTTCAGGAAGGTCCTTGGGCGGTGGTATAGATTAGGGGTCTTACAGACCCCTCTGTAGAGGGTGAGCAAGGCTTTAGGGGAGGCTGTGGCACGGGGAGCTCTGGCGATCAATGGCAGCTCCTTGAAGATCACTACAAGGCAAGCTTTGTGCTTGTCTGTTTTAAGTGCTTCCCAGCTTTCTTTTGGTTTTGCTTCATTAAGAATGAATAGGAAGCTGCATCATTATTTATACCAAATGAGAACTGAGCTCTACTGTAAAGAATGGGAAAATTAATTTATATACTAAAAAGAAAGAAAAGTGGGATCATATATCTCTTCTCTTATATAATTCATTTAGCACACTTTATTGTCAAGTCCATTGTTAATAGATTGTAAATATGTATAGACCTGATGGTAAAAGTAACATTGACTTTCAAAGTTTTTCCACAAACCTTTCTATATCATTAGAAATAATTTTTATATGTCTGAAAAATAGGTCAGGGAGTAAATTAATTAACAATATGATGTTTACATTGCCTCCAGAAAACTCATATTCTATGTCACCTTTAGCAAAACTGTGCTTGAAATCCTGTGTGTATAACACTGGTAGCACATAGCTTGTCAGAGTGGTTATTCAAACTGAAGATCGTATTAGTCAAAGATTCTGGTCACTGAATAGTTCTGCTCCCTAGACGAATGGCAGAGTTATTCTTATTTTATTTCTAAAGGATATCTTGAGTTTCACTAACTGAGTTAAGTTTTACTTTAATTTGGTAGGTTCATGCTTGCTAATAAAGCAGCCTTTGAATCGGGATTTTAGCAAAAAATAAACCATGTCCTGCAAGTTAACATCGTAACTTTGTTTCAGAGAATTCTGACAATAAAAATTTAATGCTGCATAATATCCAAGCAGCATGCTGAAAAATGGTATCTCGGTGTCTTCAGTGAACTCAGTTGTACCCCAGCTTGTAGAAGGTTTTTCTAAGATTGCCATACAAAGGAAAATCTGTTCATTTCATTGAATTGTTGACTCTACATCAAGGGTCAAAATGTGTCTCTAATGCAGTTTCTTTGATCTTTCCTTGACTGTTTATCAGAGCTGATTACAATTTGAATACACAAATCCACTTAGCTTCAAAATCATGTAAAAATAATGGCTAATATAGCATTTTATAATATTCTCTGCTACTCCAATTTGGTTTTATGATTGTAATATGGTGATTAGACTTGATAAGAGGGTTTGTTTTTTACGTTTTGTTCCTTTGGTAAGAACCACTCTTCTGCCACATTGAATTAAAGTGTTTTATCAGCCAAATTCACTCATGCAATGAAGCAAGAGCTGTTCTAGTGCACATTGCACATCAAAAGGAATCATTATGAACAAGTGAAACCCACTTTATTCTTGTTATAACAATTTAGAGGTTTATGCTTTCTGAAAAACTAAGTGCTTTCTTTTTTGCATGTAATATTGAAACATAATAATAAAATAGCAGTTGGCTGGTTCATTTAAACTTATAATCATACATTATATAGCTTTAAGAACTTCAAGAACTTCTTGTCCAACATTTTCAAAGAAAAATAACATTTATTTAGTACCTGCTAGTTATAGGAGGTACTATGCTGCATATTATATCTATGTTAACAGATTAATTTATTTGCCTAAGGTCATATAGCTAATTTTAATGACAAGATCAGAAATAGAACCTAGATCACTGGCATTGCACGCTAGTGAATTTTAAATTTCTTGTTATTTACTTCATTCTTCTACAATAGTCCAGAAATTCTTTCACTCTCGGTTTGAATCTCTGTATTTTACAAAAGGAGAGAAAGAAATATATGAGGGTAATTGTAAGAATGTCCTCGCTGAAAATAGTAGGCATTGTGGTACATTTTTGTTTTCCCTTAAACAAACTTTATATGGCTCTAAAATTGCTTCTAGAAGCAAATAGTTTTTGAATGAGGCAGTCCAGAACAGATTTTTACAAGGTAATATGTTCATGTTGAGTCTTTTCAAAGTAAAATCATGGAACATCTATTCTGTTTTTTTAACATAGCAAACAAACAATTGACCCATCAGTTTACGTAAACAATGTAATGTACAAAAACGGAAAAGGAAAGAAAAAAACTCTGTCTGTTGCCAGCTCAAATGATGAAGTTAAATTCTGGCATTTCTGGCAAAGAGTGGCGGCATGACACTCAGTTATGACTTTGCAGATATTATACAGACCCTTTGAAAACACTGTTTTAAGGTTGTAAAACATTAACCAGCCCAAGATGCAATGTTGTGTTTTAAGTAGTGACAGAAACACTTAGACAATTCCCAAGTGACAGTGGGTTTTATTTGTGCACAGTTCCAGTTTTTTATAATTAGTCTGCCTTACTCCACTTTGTCTTCTAATCTCTCCAAAAGGCCACAAGTGTTACCCAAAGGGGAATGATTATCAAGAGACAACTTCTTTTCTTTCATTAGTCCCAGGAATTTTTTATTATTGTTATTTTTTCTTTTTGTCCCATAGTTCAGTGTTTTTCCAACTGTTGGTCATAAACCCTTAGTGGGATACGAGATCAATTTAGTGGGTCGCAACTGATATTTTAAAAAATCTAATGAAATAGACTAAAATATTAATCATTACATGAAGATATTTTTAAACATTTGGGTCAAACATATATGGTGCATATGTATATATGGAGTATTATATGAATTGTTGATCTAATTGGTCAAAGTGTTTGACAGTCACTATCATACTTATTTTATGTGATAGAATTCCTATGTTATTTTAAACCATTTGTCAGTATCAAAATAATCTCCTTTCCAAATTTGATCTTTTGATTTGTGTCTGGCTACCATCCTTTATCTTTAGACAGAGATTAGAGCAAATAAATGGATAACATTTCAATTGTTATAAAGTATTATAAAAATATTATAAAATATTAGTATTTTATATTGCATCTCTGTAGAATTTAATTTCCGAATCTCTTCAACTGTGATCTCAATGGTGTGGAGATCACTGTGGAAAAGAGTTCAGAATTCTTACCCTATAGCTGAAGAAGTTTAAATAGCTTTCTTATTAAATTTTTGACTTGCTATTTTTCCTTTAACTAGAGAATTGATTTCACCTAATAATTGAAGTTTAATTGACAGGTACATTCTATATAAATATGAAATTTGCTAGTATTTTGTTTTCTCCAGTTAGTGTGTCTGATTTAAAGAAATTACTTAGAATCTGAAAAGTTTGATTGGTTATGTAATATATGTATCAGTCAGTATGATAGCACTGACATAATGAAAGTTCAATATAACATTTTCTATCATCTGTGATACTCAAAGATTTAAAATAAGTTTCTGGCTGGAATACATTAGACTTGGCAATTATTAGCAGATGTTTAAGAATAAATCAGTATTAAGTTTCTCCATACTTCCTAAAATTAATAATGACTTGAAATAAATTTTATATTATTTAGATCATATTTTGCTTGGGATAGTATAACTATTTATCTTTCATCTCTTATATCCTTTTCTTTTGCATTTTCAGCTAAAATTGACCAAGAGGCAGAGGAAAATTCACTGACAGAGACTCATAAATGGTAAGAAACTACTTTTCTTTGATATGCTATTTCTTCTCACAATAGAAGACTAGTTCTTGTATTTTCATCTCAAGAAACCAATTATTAGCTCAATTTTTGTGTGTAGTAACATTTATCATAAAATTAGGCATTTTAACCATTTTTATGCATGCATTTCAGTGACATTAAGAACATTCACAATGTTGGGCTGTTATCACCTCCATCCATTACAAAAGCTTTTAATTACTCCAAACAGAAACTCTGTACTTATTAGGCAATAGCTCATTCTACGCCCTACCACCCAGCCCTTGGTAACTTCTAATCTATTGCGTCTATGAGTTTGCTTATTCTGGGTATTTCATATAAGAGGAATCATATAATATTCTCCCTTCTTATTTACCTCAGCATAATATTTTGAAAGTTCATATTGAAGCACATATCAGAAATTCATTCTTTTTTATGAGTGCATAATATTCTGTTGGGTGTATAGTAACACATACTGTTTATCCCTTCGTCTCTTGATGGATTTGGGTGGTACACCTTTTGGGTATTGTGAATTATGCTGCTGTGACAACAGTGTAGAAATATCTATTCAAGTCCCTGCTTTCAATTCCTTTGAAATGTATACCCTAGAGGGGACTTGCCAGATATTCTAGCTTGCTAGCTGCCAGAATGCAATATACCAGAAATGGAATGGCTGTCAAAAAGGGGAATTTAATAAGTTGCTAGTTTACAGTTCTAAGGCCCAGAAAATGTCCCAATTAAAACAAGTCTATAGAAATGTCCAATCAAAGGTATCCATCCAGGAAAAGATACCTTGGTTCAAGAAGGCCGATGAAGTTCAGGGTTTCTCTCTCAAATGAGAAGGCATATGGCAAACACAGTCAGGGCTTCTCTCTCAGCTGGAAGGGCACATGGCAAACAGGCACTATCTGTTAGCTTTCTCTCCTGGCTTCCAGTTTCATGAAGCTCCCCGGGAGGCATTTTCCTTCTTCATCTCCAAAGGTGGCTGGCTCATGGACTCTGCTTCGTGGTGCTGCAGCATTCTCTGCTCTCTCCGAATCTCCTTCATTCTCCAGAATGCTTCCTCTTTTATAGGACTCCAGGAACTTCTCAAGACCCACCCAGATGGATGGAGAGATGCCCCCAGCTAATCCAGTTTACCAACCACTCTTGATTAAATCACATCTCCAGGGAGATGATCTGATTACAGTTTCAAACATGCAGTATTGAATAGAAATTATTCTGCCTTATGAAATGAGATTTTGATTAAAACATGGCTTTCCTAGGACATACATCCTTTCAAACCAACACACCTGATTATATGGAAATTATATATTTAACTTTTTGGGAACCCACCAAACTAATTTCTATAATTACTGTACCATATCACAGGTAGGAAGCCTTCAGCTTCCCTTAGAGTGCCCTTGAGTTTCAGAGTGGAGATTTGCAATCTGTGTGAGCAAAGAAAAATGCCTCAGAAATATCTTTGCTTTCCCACTACTATTTTTTCCTCCTTTCCTTTCTCTTGAAAGAGGAATCTGATTACTCTTGAGGAAATTTTGATTAAAGAAGTCCTTTGCCATTACTATATTAGGCAATACACTTTATATTCTGTGAACAGATATATTCACATGTTTAATGTTTGTTGATTTGATATAAAATATTGTCCTGGGTAAACTGATAAATAGAATTGAACAGTTTCTATGAAAAGCAAAAAATGAGGCCATGACATTCAGTTAGTACATGCAGAAATTTCCATCTAGTTGCACGCAAAAAAATACTAGCTACTGATAAAATTTCTAACAAGTCATGTTTTATAATTAACGAATTAACTCTGAAATTCAAAAGTAAAAATAAGAGTAATGGACTATATGAAACACTTCTCCTGAGAAATATCTCTTTTAACCATTTTCTCAGCAGTCCCTTATAACTTTAATGACAAAAGATAGTAACTCCATGTAGAGAAGCAGCATAATCCTGGCCGCATGCTCTTTTGGTGCTGACTTCAGCTTCTCATGTGTGACAGCTCTGTGACCTTGGTGCAGTATCTTAATCTCTCTCAACCCCAGAATAATGATAGTTACTTTGTAGGTAAGAATTAATGAGGTAGTCCTTCCAGATGCTTAGTAATTATTAAATAAACAATAAATGTTAATTACTGTGTTATTGTCACAGTACTATCGTGATCAGAATTCGGTGGTAGTAGAGACTAGAGTCAGATTGCAGACTCAGACCAGGCATTTCTTTCCTCATTTTGTTGTTCTCACTGTCTTCGCTGAATCTTGTGTTGGATGGAATAGCATCTTATGGGGCGCAGACCTTGGTGTCAGCTCTGTATTCCTGTGTTTGCTTCAAACCTGCCAGTGCTATGACTCCAAGCATGTACTTCAACTTTTGAATTCATGTTTTTGTCTGTGAGATAAGAGCAACAATGCCTACATCATAAGTGGTGGTGATCAGTTCATGATAAGTAAATTAAATGAATTAAATATATAAGTAGAACACCTACCTTGTAAGAGTGTTTTCAAAATTTCCTTCCATTTTATTTCTCAGAATACTTGAGTTTAGAAGACTGGCTTTTGGGATAAACTCTCTTCCAAACAAACAACCATTTAACTGGAAAAAATTATTTAAAAAACAAGCATTTATAGAAATTGTCCTAAGGGGAAGCAGCAAATGGAAAATCATTCATTCAAGAAAAACTAAATCTTGTAAGAACAGTGAGCATCTATGGCATTCGATCCACAACCCATTCTTCCTTAACCCCTACTCCCACCCCAGGAGTACTAATCCAGGCTGACCCAGTCAAAAAGATAGGGGCTCAGATTTCCCTCAGCTCCAAGTCTGGGGTGACAGTTTCAGCCTGGGTGGGACGGCCTCCCACATCTCTCCTCCGTTCAGATCCTTTTTGTAGAGGCTTTATTCTGATCAATTTGACAAGAGTGAACTGATCTCTTTTTTCTTAACCAGCAGCACTAACAGGGCATAAGCTCTATTGCAGGTGCAAAGACTAAGAATACTGGGCTCTGATCACTTACACCCCAGCTCACTGTTGAAGCAGAGGTTTCTTGCCATGAAGGGCAAACAAAGAAGACTAGGGGTTACCCTTCCCCTTAGCTCCTGCTTATGGAGCAGAGTTGTCATACAGGAGAATTGGGTCACCATCCCTGCTGTGGGTCTACTGCATGGTACCAATGTCCTGCCCAGGGCAGAGGTATGCCAGAGAGACAGGCCTTAGGGAGACAGAGCTCTGCAGCTCTGCCTGAGGGAAATGACTGTATTCGGAACCGAGCTTAGAAAATTCTATGCCTAACGGCATTGTCAAAAACAGCAGAAGATTATACACTCTCCATTCCATGTCATGTGAAGAAAGAATTCAGTTCTGTTATGTTTAATTCTTCCTTGTCCTAGGGCACACCTTCCCGGAATAGTGTCTGTGCTCTAGGAAACATTACTACTCTCCAGTCAGCATTCTACAAGCTTGTTTGCTGTGTGTGTGTGTGGTGGGGGGATGCATATTAAAATAACAAACAAAATCCAGTTCTTGATGGAGAACAATTAAGAGGGTACTCATAGTTCCATAATACAAGTAGCCACAAACAAAAGGGCTGAATAGTCAGAAGATTAACCAAGAGTACAAAGGAAAGAGACAGATAGAAAGAACTCTCTTGGCAACTCAGTAAACCCTGAAGGTCTGAGTTGTACCCACTCAGGAGCAATTAGACTATAATGTGGACCAAACTTAAAAATAATTCCAAAGTCACATACACACCAATTAACATAGAGTGCAAGCCTCACTGGCACTACTCAGCATACTTCTGAGCAAACACTGATTGAACAATAAACTGCTATGACCCAGGAGCAACATCTAGGAAGCTAGGCTTAGAAATAAAATTGCACACATCCCAGACAGTCTCAAGAGCAATTGAAGAGGGAAAAATCCAAGCTGTAGTCTCAAGCAAACCATGGGTGAAAATACAAACTCCCTAGATATGATAACAGCTTCCAAGATATACATACATTCAATATTAAAGGGTAAAAATATAACTGACCAAAGGGGCTTAAGCAGAACTCATCACCAATAAGCAGTTTATGCTGACCCAAGAGTGGCACAAAATAGCCAGGCTAATAGACAAAAACAGGAGAAAAAAATTGATCAGGGACATCAGAGGCTGCACACTCGGTGGAAATCGATTTCTCTGAAATAGTTCAGCATAAACACTAAACAAACAAGCAAATATCAATAACTACAAGCCCCGTGGTGGGGAGAGAGGGATAAAAATTAGTATCTAGAGTTGCCACAATTTATTATCTGAAATGTCCAGTTTCAACAACAACAACAAAGAAACATGCAGAAATACTCAGGAATCTATGACCCATGCACAGGAAAGAAAGCAGGCAAAATGGGCCAGATGTTGGACATGGTAGATAAAAATCTTCAAAGCAGCCATTCTAAATATGTACAAAGAACTAAAGGAATGTATTTCTAAATAATTAATTTGATGACACTATCTCATCAAATATAGAATATCATGAAATAAAGAGAAGCTATTAGAAGAACCATATGGAAATTTTGGAATTGATGAGTACAATAACTCAGATCACTAGAGGGGCTCCACAGGCGATTGAGGTAGCAGAAGGAAGACTCAATGAACCCATGGATAGATCAATAGAGACTATATCCTCTGAAGAAAATAGAGTTTAAAAGGATTGAAGAAAAATTCCAGAGAAATGTAGGACATTAATAAGTGCACCAATGCGTAACAGGAGAACCAGAAGGAAGGAGAGACAAATGGCAGAAAAAAATAAAAGAAATAATGGCTGAAACCTTGCCAAATTTGATGAAATATATTAACATATACATCTGAGATACCTCAAAAGTTCAAAGAGTATAAACAAAAAGACTTCTATAAACAGACATAACATAGTCAAAATACTGAAGGTCAAAGGTAAAACTCTCAAAAGAGCAAGAGAAATATGACTCATCATATACAGAGAACCCCAAGAAGTTTAATAACTTACTTATCAGAAACATTGGGGATCAGAAGGCAGTGGGGTGACATATTCAAAGTGCTGAAAGTGAAAAACTTTCGACTAAGATTGTTATATCCAGCAGAACTATCTTTCAACAAGGAAAGCAAAATTATATATTCCCAGCTAAAAGCTGAGAGAATTAGTTGCTAGCAGACCAGCCTTACAAGAAATACTAGAGTTCTTTAGGCTGAAGGCAGGTGACACCAGCCAGTAAATATGAACCCATATGAAGAAACAAAGAGCACCAATAAAGGTAATTGTATAGATAATTAGAAAAGACTATAAAATTGCATGTTTGTCTCTTCTCTTGAGTTAAAGAGTAATTGCATAAAACGCAATATATACTTTACTTATAATTGCATTGATGGGCTTGTAAATAGAAATGTAATATATTTGACAATAGCAGCACAAAGTTGGTGGATGGAAACAAAACTGTATTGGAATAAGGAAATGATACAAGAATAGTAACTTGAACCTGTAGGAAGAAATGAAGAGGATCAGATATGGTAAATAAGATTAATATAATAAATGCTATAAATACGAACTTGCTCTCCTTTCTTCTAGCTTTTTAGAAAGACTTAGATATATAATATATAAAATATAAAATACATATATATATATAAAAGCAACAATTTTAACATGTGTTGTTGCATTTATAACATCTATAGACATAATATGTATAGCAACGGTGTACAGGAAAGGGAGTAGGGAGGAACAGAGCAAAAAATTTGTAGGATTAAAGTTTCTGTATTTGACTGAAGTAGATTTTGTTGTTTGATGAGTTAAAAATTATTCATTATTTGCAGTAGTTAGGTTCTATACATTTACTATGAACACTGACTTAGGAAATACTGAACAATTGCTTCTAGGAGAGACACAAGGTTAGGTTCCTGCAAGCTCTGGTCACTAAGTTTTTGTCATCTGATCAATATATAACCTTGTCTTATGTGTAGTTCTGTTTAAAGACACCTTATTTAATATGTATTGTTGATTCATTAATATTGTGCTCATGGCCAACAGCCACAATAACTCATGTCTGAAAGAAACTTATCTAACACGTGGATGTTCTCTGTAAGACGCATCACTGCTTTCTTGCACTTAGGAAAACCAGATAGCACATCAGCATTAAGCTTGGGTGCCATTTTGAACAGTACTTTTGAGCCCTTTGGATATGAAAAGCTCAAATATACTTTTCATTAGTTTAAAGAATCTTCTTTTTAATTTAGCTTATTATTTTTTTACTTTCATCTTTTTCTTTCTTCCATTTGGTATACTTATTTTGTGAATATTAGGTAGACTGAATCACTCTTCTGTGCCATTTATCTTCTCATTTGTGATTCCATCATTGGATATTTGCTGCATAGTCTGTGATATTTACTCCATTATATTTTCTAAAATATTTTATTTTTTGTAGCCTTTCTCTGGATAGATTAGATAGACAGAAAAATTTGTATATTTGTATATATTTTTTAACTTTGGAAATCACGTCCTTCTATTATCAAGAACTTTATCTTTTATTGACATTGCTCCTTTGGACTTCCTTCTTGAATTTCCTAAAAGTTTACATTATTATTTACTTTTATAATTTCCTCCTCCTCCTTCATTAAATTGTTCTCAATGATAACAGATGTTCTCAAGGTCAGCCAGCATAAATTGAATCAACTGCTCTTCTAGGACTGTGTTTATTAATAGGCAGAGTATTTTTTCCTGCTGAGCTGAAGGGTTTTACTCTGTCAGTCTGGCCTGGATCCTCTCACAGTTGAGGGAATGGTGGACTTTGACCCAACTTCCAATGTGTTTGGTCTCTTTCACACCTCTGAGTCCATGACCATTTTATACTATCCACTGTACCCCTCCACCCCCATGGATTACCACATGTGCTCTCTACCTGTATAAACGTCTCTGCAAGGTCACAGACTTTTATGGAATCCTTTGTTGTACTTGAATAGGACAAAACTCCTTCCACCCTTCTTTACATAAAAAGAATTTAAAATTAAGCACATGTGCACACATGCACGCATGCACACACACACACACACTCACTCACTCTCTATTGATCTCTAAGTAGTTTAGTTGCCTGAGCAAGACCCCGAGAAAGAGGAGAATAAAAAAGTGTGCACACAGCCATGTGTTTTCCCAGAATTGTATATCCCTCATTTTATTTTTATTGTAAGTTATTATTTTTATCTTTTATGTATAATATTAATATAAGGCACCTATTACCCATTTTGTAAGATGATATATAAGCAAATTTATCCTGCTCTTGGTCTGTATGCGTAAGGATCTGCAAAACTGATATTTCTCCTTTTCCGTTTTTGTATTAGCCCTTTAAACAGTGAGGCAGAAAATATCAGGGAAGTTTCAGTAGCATGAATAATTTGTAAAAGCATCCTAATCAAAGGAAGATTTCTTGTAGGCTCAATTTTTGCCTCAGTGATGCTTGTTATAACTCAAAAAAATTTAGTTTTACTTTGCACCTTGTGGCAAGAGACCTAGTGAGAAATTTACATGCTTTCATTTTTAGAAATGAAATGGCTATAATTTACAGATACTTTTGATAGCTAAGTTGGACTATCCGATGGCATAAAAATCAATTGAGGGTCATAAAATGACTGAACAGTCTTTTCTATTTCAAATGAGAAGTTTCCTAAAAGTTTTGAGGCAATTTAATGTTCCATATGTTCACCAAGGTTAACTGTGAAAGAAGGCGAGATGATGTGGTAGAAAAGGCCCTGACATTTCCTCTTGGCCTCCTCTGCCACTCTGCAAATGCAATTGAATAAACCACATAAACCGCCAGAGAACTCAGCTCCCTCATTTATGACAGGTATATGACTTCATCCTTCCTGTCATCCTCTAGGATAGTTGTAGGAATTGAATAATCATTGCAAATCCTTGTTCTTTACAGTGTGCAAATTTTCTTCAAGTGTGGCTGATAAGCTTTACTAGAAAAAGCATATTCATATGAAAATGTTTTGTAAGCTGCATTACCATAAACATATAAGTTATTAGCTTGCTTTCAAAGGAATGATGCACATTTGTCTCTGTTCCAGTACTTAAAAATAAAATTTAGCTCTTAGGCCATTTAAAATGGATAAGTCAAACTTTTATCAAGAAAATAATTATAATTCCTTTTTTAGAGTAGAATTTTATGTGAATTTTAGATCATTTTATGATTTCATAACCAAAAGAATTTGTTAATGTAATAGTTTCACGTGTTAATTATATCTGTATATACATTTGACCATATATGTATGACATTTACTATTAATATGAGGAATGGAACTTTGAGCTCCAATTTCATGTGAATAAAAGTATATTTGTAGCACTTAAATGAGCAGTTTGGCTCAAAGGAAGGCAACTGAGCAGATGGGTCTTGAGACATACCCAAAGCTCAAATACAAGTTGGATGACTATTCTCATCTTCCAGTGATTTCATTGGGCAAGCCAAACTATCGTATTGTATTACAGAACGGATTTCAATGGAGTGTTGTTAAATTTGGCTACAGCCCTACAGTATGTGCTTAATTCAGTTTCTGCTTTTATTTAATTAATTAGCATACACTGCTTTCTTCAATTGTGGAAAAGCATCACCAGACCAAATATGATTGTTTTTATCTTCCACAAAACTGCTCAGTGTCTGTTATAGTGGAGAATCTAGAAATTACGGATTTTTGAATAAATGACCATTCCTTAACATGTAAATTTAAAGTAAGAGACTGAGAGTTATAAAGCCAATTCACAGAACCACAATCCTAAACCCTATGACTTTATGTTATGGATAACTTCAAATTTTTCATTATTTGAAAATAAATTCTTTGGTTCCTTTCTTTAAATTCCACAGATAAAACCCATATTTTATCATGAAGTTGACCTGTGAACTAGAAAAAAAAAAAACAGTTTAGAAATACTGTGTTTTAGCCATAGTCCCTGTGGTTTCATTAAATTTAAACCTGAAATCAATAATGCAGGTAGAAATGACTAAAAGTAAAATTTAAATTATAATGCAAGTATTACGTTAAGTAACTAATCCTTGTCAGTTAATTTAGGTGACTTCCTGGATAAAGGAAATCAGGCTGAGAAAAGCACGATAGTTGATAAACCTTTTGTGAATAAAAGAAAGCAAAGTAAATATTCCCTTTACTATTTTAAAGGGATTGTCTCATTTTTATCAGAAGTTTAATACTTTTCCTAGGTATTAAAACATTTGTTTCACAGTTGTTTGTATTTTTCAACAAAAAATATGTATAACTAAAATTTTTATATAAAACTGCTTAAGACATTTTTTTCAGAATGGGAGTCATCTAAGACAAAAGGATTAGATATAAATAATCTTGTACCATATGTAAGACTATAGTGAATTTTGTTGAATAGAGAAGCAATTAGCACAGTCATACTTATAGAATTAATAAATTAATGTGTTTTATTTTACCCTTGTGATGTGATGAAGATTTGGCTCTATCATTTTTAAATATATCAAATATACCTGAGTACATTTAAAAACAATTCTTAATGATAGACACTAGCTTTGCCTATTCCAGCCCTGACCCGCTTTTCACTTTAAATAATAGCAAAGACAATTGGAAACAACCAGTAATAAAAAGCGAGAAATAGTAGTGAAAGAACACATATTTGTGAAAGAACTTTAAATCACACATTTTAAAAAGTAAATGCTATTTCTTCGTGTAAAGTCACTTGAGTGGTATTTTAACAAAGCCAAAATTGCATAACAAATGAGTTGAAATGGAAAATTAATTCTTCATGCAAAATAAAGGCGGAGAAAAAAGAAAGAAAAGGAATGTTGGTTCCAATCATTTCATATAGTATGTAACTGTTCATTTGTCATGAGAGAGAAAATATTTAATCAGTTCTGAACCGATGCACACATACTTTATCATGTTTAGTGACTTTTAGAGTATCAGTTTGTAAAGTGTTTATCCAAGGAATGGACTTCTGGCACATGGATAAAATGAAAAGTGAAATGTTTAGTTCATAATAGGCATATTTTCCAGGATCCTTCTGAGTAACTGTCCTAAGATGAATAGAAAGACTACAGGTCTGTGTTTATGTGGCTTATGCTGGCAGACACGGCAGGCTCCAGCCTGGTATTAAAACTGAAGTGACATGGAATGTCTTTGCAGAAACCCCCAAACAATTACATCATTCCCTTAACAATATCGATAAAGTAAAACAAAGTTGGAGTTTGTTATTTTCCAATTTAGATTTCTTAGTTAACTCATTTAGATCCTGCAAGAAAATTTACAGATTCGAGGCACATTGGAGTGAGGCTTCTTTTAGTTCTCAGTAGAGAACACCTTTTCTTAGAGGTCCTTTGGAAAATTTCAGGTACAACAGTGTACTTTTTACAGATGGATTTTCTTCTCTAGCTGCATTATTGAAACGATTTTAAAAATTCCATTGACTTTCAGCAGTGGGGGGCCCTATGATACCCTTTGCAGATTTGCTGGTATTTGTCAGTTATATATAGATATCCTGAGATGTTGGCCTCTTCTGAAAAATATTTTGTTAGTTTTTGTGTAATCTGAATAGAAGGACTCAGGACCTTCTGCTTCAGAGAATTTGGGTATGTTTCCTTCTAGTTTGTTTGATAAGTATAAGGGAAAAGAAATTCATCAAAGAATTTCTTTCCTTGTAACGAGTTTTGTATTAAAAATGGAAACTTTTTCCTGCCTGTGGGGTTGACAAGATCTTTCCCACCCCAATATTTAAAAATAGATTGGACCTCCTATAGACTAAACTGTTTCCATAAGCTAAATTCTTCTCCAGCTTTACAGAGGTTAGTACTTTAAACTTTTATCCTTTTAAAAACAAGAAGAATGAAATCACTACATTTTGTATTCTGAGAACACATGTGGTATAGGGGGTGGACAAGGTGAAAATGGTGCAAGAAAGGAAGGCTCTATTATTTTGTCCACTGTTTCGTATTTTTTAGTAAGCAGAAAGGGTTGGGGTTAATAATTTAAATTAGCAAGTATATTTATCCTAAACTCATCAGGGTTGGGGGAGCCATGGTGGCTCAGCAGGCAGAGTTCTGGCCTGCCATGCTGGAGACCCGGGTTCGATTCCCAGTGCCTGCCCATGCAAAAAAAAAAAAATCCATCAAGGTTTGTATGGTTTGAGAAAATATGTTTCTAACACGATATTCTAGAAATACCAGTTGAATAAAAGTAGTCTAAGATAATTTTCAGAGGAAGGAAACTATTTTTCTGATAAAATGAAAATATTAAAAAGTGAAATAATTATGGATGATTTTATTTATATACACATTTCATAAAGCAATATGCAGTATTCTTTCAAAGATAGTTACTGTAAGGCTCCTTTGATTATGAGTTATAGAGAACTACATTAAACTACGTTATGACCCAGAAGGATTTCTGAGTGCCATTCACAGTCCAGGGGAAAGGTGAAGAGCCTCGGGACGGATGGAAATCTGTCAGGTTGCAGACACGGGTTCCGGACCTACACTGAGTGTGTAGTTAAATCTCAATCTGAAACACTGCCAGGCTTCCTGTCCTGGTTTCACCTTGTTTTGCAGTTGTCTTCCTTTGGGTAAGTTATTGAAACAACCTGTACTTCTAGTTCCTCACTTCCAAGATGAGAATAATGATGGAATAGTGCCTGGCACAAAGCACTGGATATTGTTTGATATTATTCTTAACTCTTAATGATTGTTATAGTGATCTACCACTAATGACTGGTGTGAATTTTCTCTGTAAATATTGTCTCAAATTCCCAGAGGGTGAATCTGATGGACTTCTAGACAGGTGCCATGGGCTCATGAACTACAGGCTATCCCAGGCCAGGATATGTTTTCTAAAGTCAGTGTGATGAAGAAATAATGGCATCTGTAGTACAATGGTACTACTTTTTCTGTGTTAATAATATAGAGCATCTTATACATTTCAAAAACATTTTCCCAGAAACCTTATGACTAAAGTAGACAATAATTTTCTAGATTAAAACTCAGGATCAGAGAGGTTAAACAACTTTTCTGCATTTAGCAGTTCTAGATTCACATTTTCTGGCATTTAATGGCTGTGCAACCTTACAGAAAGCTACTAGTTTTATCAACTGTAAATGGGAATGACAATAGTAATTTCTGATAAGACTGTTGTATTAAATATCTGCTTTATAAACTGCTTTATGCAGTATCTGATATGATATATTACTGAATTATAATAATAATTATTTATATTATTGGCAGAAGCAATAGATATATTTTTACTACAACCACCATTATTTATGATAAAATTGGAAAATGGCAAAAGCTTACCTGTCTGAGGCTTAAGACATTTTAGATACAGAATCTCTAATAGATTAGAAAACGTGGAGGTTGCAAAAGTTTTTCTAGGTTCACTTTTAATGTGATATGAAGAGATGTGATATGGCATACATACTGTCATTTTGTAAATACAAGTAAATACCAATTTATTTTTAATGGAAAATTTTATTATGAACTCTAAATATTTATGAGTATAAGGCAGAAGAGTTACTCTTTTCTATTTTGTTTAGATTTTTTTTTTTTACTTTACGTGGTTTTGTTTGTTACTTGGTGGAACAATAAAAGCTACGGATGGAGAGACATAATTTGATAAACAGAGAAGGACCTTTTATAAGTTATTTTTTTAACTGTAAGAACTTTTACATCACGTAATTTTTGTTGCCCTGTGCATACATTATGCAGATTATATAATATCATTAGATGCAGGTAACCTTCAATGAAAGGTAATGTGAAGAAAATGTTTGACTGGCTTGCTCACTGTTTGTCCTGGGAGGCAATGTAGTTATGGACCTGAATTTTTCCTTTGCTTGCAGGTTTCTTGGAGCCTCTTGTACCATTCAGGACATGTCATGAAGGGGACAGTGCTTTGGAAGTTGGCATGCATATTTTTAAAATCTACTTTCTGATTTCTGTCATTAATTATCTGAATATAAAATGTAAACCTCATTTTTTTTCAATATTCATGTAACACATCTTTTCTCTTGCCCTTTAGTTACAGAAACTCCTGTGTTCCTAGTTGAATAAGGAACTTTGTTCAAAATATATGTTTATCAACTCTGCTAATTAAGTGGCTAAGCCATGGTCTCAGAATTTCAACCTTCTTTTTAAAAACAAGCCCTAAAGTTAGGGTATATATTTGCATAGGGAATTTTATGTCTTCATAATGATACATTTTTTTTCATAAATAGAGCCTATAGGAAATGTGAACTTAAGGTTTAATGGATTATGAGATTTAAATACCTAATACAAAAATTGGGGGAAAAAATTCTTCCCTTTCATCTCCAATAGTGTGTACATGCACAGTCATTTAGCTTGTAATATTTTTGTAAACTCCATAAATTATCTTGCATTACAGTATTTTAATATAAATGCCCAAACAGTAAGGAAAGGAAGTAGCAAGATATTAGTGATAAATGTCTCTGTTGGTTTGCTGAATCTGCAGTCGTTAAATGTATTGATTTAAAACAATGGTATTCTTTTCATAACCTACCACATAGTTCAGGGTCAAAATGTACTACAGTGTGAGGAAATTATACCTAAGTAATTTCTTATGTTAACATGTTTAAAAAAAATCTGTAACCTTTAATAATTACCCACGTTAGTGGTATTTTCACCAACCCCCCCACTAATTTTAAAAGAAACTTACTGGCAAAAATCTAAAAATTGAAAGTATGCATGAAGTCTGCAGTTTAGCATTTTAGGCAAAATAAATTCAGTGATGTTAATTATAGGATTCACAGGACAGTGGGAAAGTTCATAATATCCTCTCTCCAAGATAATAATATATAGATTAGAAACAATTAAAGAAGAGTTGAAGTTAGCTGATAAAAAAAGAGTATAGAAAGATACCTGCCATTTTCCTTGATAATTTCTTAATAAATTTGTTTTGGTTTGCTAAAGCTACCATTATGCAATATATAGAAATGGGTTGGCTTTTTCATCAGGGATTTATTAGGTTACAAATTTATAATTCTAAAGGCAGAAAAATGTCCAAACTAAGGCATTAACAAGAGAATACCTTCACTGAAGAAAGTCCAATGGCATCCAGGGTCCCTCCATCACACAGGAAGGCACATGGCGACGTCTGCTGTTCCTTCTCTCCTGGGTTAGTTTCAGAATGGCTCCCTCAGTTCCTATGGGCCCTTCTCTCCTGAGGCGTTTCCTTTCTCAGCTTTTCTTGGCTCTCTCTCATAAAGAGCTCCTAGAAAGGATTAAGACCCTCCTTGAATGGGCAGGGTGACATCTCTATGGAAACAGTCTAGTCAAAAGGTCCCACCCAACCATGGCTCTGGCCCCCACAAGATTGAATTAAAATGACGTCGACTTTTCTCAGGTGCATCACAGATTCAAACCAGCACACCATCCTAAAAAGGGACCTATTCTGGTCCTGGTTCTGAAGGAAAATACTACTGGTAAGGTTTTCTGTTTGCAGGTTTTCACTAGATAAATCTAACAATCAGAAAAATTGTCGATCAATAAACGGTCAGTGACAGAGCAGCAGAATTAAGACATTTTGAAATAATGGAAGCAAGATTTCAGAAATCATAATGGAAAAATCAACTTTAAGAAATGGAAATTCTGTAGGCGTAGATCTAGATTTCTACCTCAGATCATCTACTAAATAAATTCTGAAAGGATTAAAGAAGTAAAAAAAAAAGTTAAAACTACAGATAACTAGAAGAAAATATTGGGAAATATTTTATATGATTTCAAATGGGGAGAAACTTTGTAAGCATCATAGCCACAAAATATTAATGTTTATATTTTTATTATTTTAATGATTCATTGTTTGTCTTCCACCATTATAGAAAATACATAGTAGTCCATTTAGTTTAAAAGGGTTTTTAAAGGTTATTGTTTTCCTCACATTTATAGTCTCTAGTTCATTTCAGTTTTTAGTAATTTTTATTTCTATCAAAGTTAGACATAGTTGAAAAAATCAATTAGTCTTACAAGGCTAATAACAAAAAGCAGCAGCCACCTACCCCACCCTTCTCTTACTCCCCCTTGCTTTTCTCTTAGCTGTTTCCTCTATTTTCTGCCATATTTCCCATTAATATAATTGTACTGATGTTTCTTTATCAATTTAGGCTTATCTGTTAATTCCTGATTATTGCTAATATGACTTTAGTTTACACTTAATCCCCAACTGTTTTAGTTTGCTAATGCTGCTGGAATGTAGTATACCAGAAATGGAATGACTTTTATAAAGGGGATTTATTAAGTTACAAGTTTATAGTTCTAAGACCTTAAAAATGTCCAACTTTAAGGCATCAAAGAAAGGATTAATGAGTCTGGGATTTCTCTGTCAGCTGGGGAGGCACGTGGCTGGCATCTGAGTCCTTGCTTCTGGTTCATTCCTTTGTGCTTTTAATGCCAGTGACTTCCTCTTTAAGCATCTGCAGGCCTTCACTTAATTTCTCTAGGGCAAAACTCTGTTTTCTGGCTTGCTTAGCATCTTATGGGAAAGCACAAGGCAATGCCTGCTGGGCTCCTCTCCCAGCTTCTGGTTTCAAACAGTTCTTCAGGCACTTTCCTCTGCATCTGCAAATGTCTGTGTTGATGTTAGGTTTTTTAAGAACTCCAGTGAACTAATCAAAACCCACTTTGAGGATGAATCCAGCCTTGGCACCGTGAGATCAACAATTCCATCCTGACTAAAAGGGGAAAAAGAAGTGCAACTAATAAAGTATCAGTGGCTGAGAGATTTCAAATAGAGTCGAGAGGCTACTCTGGAGGTCACTCTTATGTAAGCTTCAGTTAGACATGGCTACCTATCATAGCTTGCCAAACCCCAACTAGGACCGTTCCAGCCAATCCTAAAGAACACCTAGGACAATATATAAGATTCCACAAGCGTTCCAGGCACTAGAGTAACTTTCCAGAAACCTACAACTTCCAGATGGGTACCTGGTCCAGACTCTACAGAACATCAGATAGTTGCATCTCTCTACCCCATATTAGTGGCAGACCCTTACAATAAGAGAAATTTAGAATGGCTGTAGCCCAAACACTCCTAAAGAGAGGGATGGAAAGATCAAAGATGTTGCTGGAGTTATACAGAGAAGATAGGATTTAACAGATGAATATGAATGCTGAATCATTATATTGATACCTCTTTTAGTCTCCAGTATTTTAGAGCAAATAGAAGTAAAAACCTAACATTGTGGAACTGTAAACCTTGTCAAATTCTGAAATATGTTCTACAATTAATTGTGATGCTGTACTTTGAAATTTATAGCCTTTTTGCATATATGTTATTTTTCACAAAAAAAGAAGGGAAAAAAGTCGATTGTGATGATAAAA
>PVIY010025668.1:0-36368 GCA_004026745.1 Myrmecophaga tridactyla | reverse complement strand
ATTAGAGATTCAGAGAAAGCAGAGAATGCTGCAGCACCACAAAACAGAGAGTCCACCAGCCAGCGACCTTTGGAGATGAAGAAGGAAAACGCCTCCCAGGGAGCTTCATGAAACAGGAAGCCAGGAGAAGAAGCTAGGAGATAATGCCGTGTTCATCACATGCCCTCCCAGCCGAGAGAGAAACCCTGACTGTGTTCGCCATGTGCCTTCTCACTTGAGAGAGAAACCCTGAACTTCATCAGCCTTCTTGAACCAAGGTATCTTTCCCTGGATGCCTTTGATTGGACATTTCTATAGACTTGTTTTAATTGGGACATTTTCTCGGCCTTAGAACCGTAAACTAGCAACTCATTAAATTCCCCTTGTTAAAAGCCACTCCGTTTCTGGTATATTGCATTCCGGCAGCTAGCAAACTAGAACAATCACCATGATAATTTTTAGAATATTTATATCACTCCAGAAAAAGAAATAATAAAAAAAAAAAAACCTCATAAATTCCATATCCCTTACCCCTCCCTTTCCTTGACCCTCAGTATTTCAATCTACCCAATTTATTTTACCCCTTATCCCCCCTATTATTTAGTTATTTTTATCCAAATTTTTTTACTCATCTGTCCATACCCTGGATAAAATGAGCATCAGACACAAGGTTTCACAATCACACAGTCACATAGTCACATTGTAAAAGCTATATCATTATACAATCATATTCAGTAATCAAGGCTACTGGAACACAGCTCAACAGTTTTAGGTACTTCCCTCTAGCCATCCAATATACCATAAACTAAAAAGTGATATTTATATAATGTATAAGAATAACCTCCAGGATAACTTCTTGACTCTGTTTGAAATCTCTCAGCCACTGAGACTATTTTGTCTCATTTCTCTCTTCCCCCTTTTGGTCAAGAAGGTTTTCTCAATCCCATGATGCTGGGGGTTCTGTTCCACATTGCCAGGGAGATTTACACCCCTGGGAGCCATGCCCCTTGTAAAGGAGAGGGCAGTGAGTTCACCTGCTGAGTTGTCTTAGAGAGAAAGGACACCTCTGAGCAACAAAAGAAGTTCTATGGGGGTGACTCTTAGGCATAATTATAAGTAGACTTAGCCTATTCTTTGCAGGAGTAAGTTTTATAGGGGCGAACTCCAAGATTGAAGGCTTGGCCTATTGAATGGTTGTCCCGACTGCTTACAAGAATATCAGGGGGCGGCTGCCGTGGCTCAGCAGGCAGAGCTCTGACCTGCCATGCTGGAGGTCTGGAGTTCAATCCCTGGTGCCTCCTGCCCATATGCAAATTAAAAAAAAAAAAAAAAAGAATATCAGGAATTCTCCAAATGGGGAGGTTGAATATTTCCTTCTTTCTCCCCAGTCCTCCAAGGGGATTTTGCAAATACTTTTTTATTCACTGCCCAAATTACTCTGGGATATATCAGGGCATCACACTTACCTGGACAAACCAACAAGATCTCACACTCTATTCAAGATTCTACGTACTTGTAGTGTTCAAGTAAACTGACCATACAACTTAAATTAGGAAATGCACTACCCAAAATATAAATTTTGCAACAAATAAACATCTCTCCCTTTGGTCTCACACAGAAGTTGAAGTTTTAAAATATGGACCAAATCATCCTTTACCTTATATTCTGATTTACCTTAGCCCTATCCAGATCAGTTTGATTCATATCTCTAGTCAATGTCTGATCCCTTTTTCACATTAACAGTTCGTGTATGGGATACTGCTGACTTTCATAGCTTCAGAGTTCTAACTCTGAGTCTCAGGTGTCACATAAATACCCAAAGTTTCTGGGAATGACCAGGTTATATACAAACAGCTCAGTAACTCAGAATTTAGAGACAACAGTTACAACTCCTGAATATATGTGACTGCTGTAAGAGTTTACAATCTAGGACCCTTTACAACAGGTCCCAACTGATAACCCATGCTCTCGACTTCAGTTCACCAAGTTTTTATATTATAGTTAGTCCACATGAGTGAGGCACGATAACATATATCTTTTTGTTCCTGACATTTCATTCAACCTACAGTTCTTAAGTTTCATTCATCTAGTTGCATGCCTCACAGCTTCATTCCTTCTTCTGGCCACTCAGTAGTCTGTTGTATTATACACCACAGTTGCCCCTTCCTTCCCTCAGTTGTACCTTAGGCCAACACCATCCATAGTGAATCGCAAACACTGCCACCATAACCACCATTTGTAAATGTCCATTCCTGTCCCCACACTCAGTTCCTCCAGGTATATACTGAGCTATGGGGTTGCAGGATCATATGTAGCCCTGCCCCTAGCCTCTTGTGGAACCACCACACTGCCCTTCAAGTGGCTGCACCTCTCAGTTTCCCTATTGATAGTGAATAGGTACATCTCTTTCCCTGCATTTTCTCTAGTACTTGTTCCTCTCTGTTCATTTTTAAAGTTTTATTCGCACACCATGCAATCCAATCTAAGTAAATAGACATGTCTTCACCACCATAATCTATGTGAACACATTTCCTTTTCTTCCACAAAGAATCCATAGCCCTCCCCCATGCATCCCACCTGTTGACATTTAGTTTTGGCATAACATCTTTGTTACATTCAGTGGAAGCATATTACAATGTTACTGTTGTCTACAGAACCTAGCTTGCATTGATTGTACTTTTTATACCATCCATTTTCAACAACTTGCAATATTGACATTCATTTGTTCTCCTTTATGCAAATACATTTTTATATTTGTACATTGAATCACTATCATTGTCCAGTATAGGCATTCCTAAGTTATACTGCCTCAGTCTTTATCCACTATCTTTACTTCTGGTATCATATGCATATCCAGCTCTTCTCCCTCAATCATACTCACATTCAGCTTCATTCAGTGTACTTATATTATTGTGCTACAATCAGGTAGTATTGTGCCATCCATTTCAGAATTTTTACAATCAGTCCAGTAGCACAATCTATATTTTTTCAGCACCAAATGCCCAATTTCTACCCTATTTCTATCTCCTGATAACCTATGTTCTTAACTTCGATTCTTAAATTTCATTCACTGATGTTAGTTCATATTAGTTAGACCATACAGTATTTGTCCTTTTGTTTTGACTAATTTTAATCAGCATAATGTCCTCAAGCTTCATCCATGTTGTTACATGCATCCTGACTTTATTTTGTCTTACAGCTGCATAATATCCCATTGTTATGTATATACCACAGTTTGTTTAGCTACTCATCCATTGATGGACATTTGAGCTGTTTCCATCTCTTGGCAATTATAAATAATGCTGCTATCAACATTGGTGTCTGTGTTAGTTAGATTCAGTTGTCAACTTGGCCAGGTGAGCATACCTAGTCTTGTTGCTGCGGACATAAGCCAATGGTACGTGAACCTCATTTGTTCCTAATTACATCTGCAGTCGTCGGCTAGGAGGCGTGTCTGCTGCAATGAGTGACGTTTGACTTAATTGGCTGGTGCTTAAATGAGAGAACGCAACGTAGCACAGCCTAAGCAGCTCGGCATTCCTCATCTCAGCACTTGCAGCTCAGCCCAGGCCTTTGGAGATGCAGAAAGAAGTTACCCCTGGGAAAGTTGTTGGAACCCAGGGGCCTGGAGAGAAGACCAGCAGAGACCATCCTGTGCCTTCCACGTAAGAAAGAACCTCAGTGGAAAGTTAGCTGCCTTTCCTCTGAAGAACCAACAAAATAAATCCCCTTTTATTAAAAGCCAATCTGTCTCTGGTGTGTTGCATTCTGGCAGCTAGCAAACTAAAACAGAGTCCAAATGTTTGTTTGTGTCCTTGCCCTCAGGTCCTCTGAATATATGCCTAGTAATGGGATTGCTCGATCATATGGCAATTCTATACTTAGCTTCCTGAGAATTGTCAAACTGCATTTCACAGCAATTGTAACATTTTACATTCCCACAAATAGTGGATAAGGGTACCTCTTTCTCTACATCCTCTCCAGCACTTGTCATTTCTGGGTTTTTTTAGTTTGTTTTTGATAATGGCCATTCTAGTGGGTGTCAGATGATATTTCATTTCTGGTTTTGATTAAAAATTCCCTAATGGCCAGTGTGCCAGTTTGAAAGGCCTAGAAAAGCCATGTTTTAATCCTGATCTGTCTTGTGGAGGCAGTTATTTCTTTTAATTCCTATTCTTTACTGTATGTTGTTAATTTGATTAGATTATCTCTATGAAGATGTGATGCACCCAATTGTGGGTATTAACCTTTGATTAGAGAGAGATGTGACTCTACCCATTCTGATATTAACCTTTGATTAGAGGGAGATATGACTCTACCCATTCCAAGTGGGTCTTGATTGGTTTACAGAAATCCTTTAAAAGAGGAAGCATTTTGGAGAGAGCCATGACAGAGCCATGAGAACCATGAGCATCCACGTAGCCAGAGACCTTTGGAGATGAGGAAGGTATATGCTCCTGATGGAGCTTCATGAAACAAGAAGCCTGGAGACAAAGCTAGCAGATGTCACTGTGTTCACCATGTGGCTTTCCAGTTGAGAGAGAAATTCTGAACTTCATCAGACTTTCCTGAGTGGAGGTAACCTCTTGTTGATGTCTTAGAATGGACATTTTTATAGACTTGATTTAATTGGGGCATTTTTATGGCCTTAGAACTGTTAACTTGCAACTTAATAAATTCTCCCTTTTAAAAGTTGTTCTGTTTCTGGTCTATCACATTCTGGTGGCTAGCAAACTAGAACAGCCAGTGAAATTGAGCATCTTTTCATGTGCCTTTTAGCCATTTGTATTTCCTTTTCTGAGAAGTGTCTGTTCTTGTCTTTCTCTCATTTTTTTGATTGGGTTGTTTGTCTTTTTGTGATTGAGGTGAAGAATCTATGTATTCTAGATACTAAACCCTTAACTGATATGTGGTTTCCAAATACTGTCTTCCATTGTGTAGGGTGCCTTTTTCCTTCCTGACAAAGTTCTTTGATGCACAAAAGTGTGTAATTTTGAGGATATCCCATTTATCTATTTCTTTTTTCAATGCTTGTGCTTTGGGTATAAGTTCTAGGAAACTGCCTTCTATTATAAGATTTAGATATTTCCCTACACTTTCTTTTAAAAGTTTTATGGGCTTAGCTCTAATGTGTAGTACTTGATCCACTTTGAGTTAATTTCTGTATAGGGTGTGAGATATGGATCCTCTTTCATTCTTTTGTATATGGTTATCCAGTTCTCCAAGCACCATTTATTGAAGAAGCTGCTCTGTCCCAGGTGAGTTAGCTTGACTGCCTTATCAAAGATCAATTGTTCATAGATGAGTGCATCTATATCTGAACATGCTATTCAATTCCATTGATCACTATATCTATCTTTATGCCACTACCATGCTGTTTTGACCTCTGTAGCTTTATAATATGCTTTAAAGTCAGGTAGTGTGAGACCTTCAACTTCATTTTTCTTTCTCAAGATATTTTTAGCTATTCGGGGCACCCTACACTTCCAAATAAATTTGGTTATTGGTTTTTCTATTTCTGCAAAGTAAGTTTTTGGGATTTTAATTGGTTTTGCATTGAATCTATAAATCAATTTAGGTAGAATTAACATCTTAACTATATTTAGTTTTCCAATCCATGAAAATGTTATGCTGTTTCATTTATTTAGGTCTTCTGTGATTTCTTTTAGCAATTTCTTGTAGTTTTCTGCATATAGGTCTTTTGCATCCTTAGTTAAATGTATTCCTAAATATTTGATTATTGTGGTTGCTATTGTAAGTGGAATTTTTTTCTTGCATTCCTCCTCAGATTACTCACTACTAGTGTATAGAAACATTACTGATTTTTGGGTGTTGATCTTGTAGCCTGCCACTTTGATGTACTCATTTATTAGCTCCAATAGCTTTGCTGTAGATTTTTCAGGATTTTTGACATATAGTTACATGTCATCTGCATACAGAGTTTTACTTCTTTCTTTCCAATTTGGATGCCTTTTATTTCTTTTTCTTGTCTAATTACTCTGGCTAGAACTTCCAGCACAATGTTGAATAGCAATGGTGTCAGTGGGCATCCTTGTTTTGCTCCTGATCCTAGAGGGAACCTTTCAGTCTTTCCCATTGAGAATGATGTTAGTTGAGTGTTTTTCATATATTCCCTTTCTCATGTTGAGGTTGTTCCCTTCTATTCCTATCCTTTCATCAAGAAAGGATGTTGAATTTTGTCAAATGGCTTTTCTGCATCAATTGAGAAGATCATGTGTATTTCTGCTTTGATTTGTTGATGTGTTATATTACATTAATTGATATTCTTATGTTGAAACTTCCTTGCATACCTGGAATAAGTCCCACTTGGTCATGCTTTATAATTCTTTTAATATGCTGCTGGATTCAATTTGCAAGTATTTTGTAGAGGATTTTTGCATCTATATTCATTACAGAGATTGGTCTGTAATTTTCTTTTCTTGTAGTATATTTGTCTGGCTTTGGTATTAGAGTGATATTGGCTTCATTGAATGAGTTAGGTAGCTTTCCCTCCTTCTCAATTTTTTTGAAGAGTTTGAGCAGGATTGTACTAATTCTTTCTTGAATGCTTGTTAGAATTCACATGTGAATTCTAATCCTGGACTTTTCTTTTTTGGGGGCTTCTTGATGACTGATTCAATCTCTTGTGATGGGTTTGTTGAGGTCAACTATTTCTTCTCAAGTCAGTGTTGGTTGGTCATGCCTTTCTAGGAAGTTGTCCATTTCATCTATGTTGTCTAGATCATTAGCATATAGTTGCTCATAGCATCCTCTCCTTACCTCCTTTATTTCTGCAGGGTCAGTGATTATGTCTCCTCTTCTATTTCTGATTTTATTTATTTGCATTCTCTCTATTTTTTTTTTTCTGTCAACCTACTAAGGATCCATTGATTTTATTGATTTTCTCAAAGAACCAACTTCTGGTTTTGTTGAATTTCTTGATTGTTTTTATGTTCTCAATTTCATTTAATTCTGCTGTAATCTTCATTATTCTTTCCTTTTGTTTGCTTTGGTATTAGTTTGCTGTTCTTTCCCTAGTTCTTCCAAGAGAACAAATAATTCCTCAATTTTTGCTCTTTCTTCTTTTTTAATATAGGCATTTAAGGCAATAAATTTCCCTCAGCATTGCTTTTGCTGCACCCCATATATTTTAATATGTTTTGTTTTCATTTTCATTTGCCTTGAGATATTTACTGATTTCTCTTGTAATTTCTTCCTTGACCCACTGGTTGTTTAAGAGTGTGTTGTTTAGCCTACATACATTTGTTAATTTTCTAGTCCTCTGTTGGTTATTGATTTTCAAGTTCATTCCATTATGATTTGAGAAAGTGTTTTAAAATGATTTCGATCTTTTAAAATTTATTGAGACTTGTTTTGTGACACAGCACATGGTCTATGAACACTTGAGAAAAATGTGTATCCTGCTCTTGTGGGGTGTTACGTTGTGTAAAATGTCTGATAAATTTAGTCTGTTTACCATATTATTCAAATTTTCTGTCTCTTTTTTGATCTCCTGTTTGGATGTTCTATCCATTGAAGAAAGCTGAGAATTGAAGTCATCAACTATTATGGTGGTGGTATCTATTTCTCCCTTCAGTGTTGTCTGTGTTTGCCTCATGTAGTTTGGTGCACTCTGGCTCAGTGCATAAATATTTATGATTGTTATATCTTCTTTAATTAATACATAGTGTCTTTCTTTCTCTCTTTTAATTGTTTTATGTTTGAAGTCTAATTTGCCGGATATTAGTATAGCTACTCCTACTCTTTTCTGATTGTTGTTTGCATGAAATATCTTTTCCCAACCTTTCACTTTCAACCTATTTTGTACTTGGCTCTAAAATGAGTCTCCTGTAGACAACATATAGATGGGTCCTGATTTTTAATCCATCCTGCCAGTCTCTATCTTTTGATTGGGGAGTTTAATCCATTAATATTTAATGTTATTACTGTAAAGGCAGTACTTTCTTTTACCATTTGGTCTTTTGGATTTTATATGTCACATCTAATTTTTTTCTCTTTTTACTTTTACTGATTGTCTTCATTTCTACACTCTTCTCCAGACCTCTCTCCCCTGCTTTCTGCCTGTAGTGCTCTCTTTAGTATTTCTTGTAGAGCTGGTCTCTTGGTCACAAATTCTTTCAGTGATTGTCTGAAAATGTTTTAATTTCCTCCTTTACTCCAGTAATTCATTCCATTACTGGAATGGCTTTTATAAGGGGAATTTATTACATGCGTACAGTTCTAAGGCTGTGAAAATGTCCAAATTAAGGCACCAAGAAGAGGTTACCTTCAGTTTAAAAAAAATGCTGATGCTATTTGGAACACCTCTGATGATTGAGAAGGCATGTAGCTGGCATCTGCAGGTCGTGGTTCTTGGTTCCATTGCTGCCAGCTTCTGATGCCAGTAGTTTCCTCTCTTAAGTATCTGTGGGCTTTCACTTAGCTTCTCTGGGACACAACTCTGGGTTCTGATTTGCTTAGATCTCATGGGAAGGCACATGGTAACATCTGCTGTGTTTTGCCTGTGTCTAGGCATCTGCTATGTCTGTCAGGCCTCTAAGCATCTCCAAATATCCATGCCTCTGTCAACTCTGAAGCAACTTTCTCCAAGCATCTGCATCTGCATTTCCAAATGTCTGTTTGTCTGTGTCTTAGGTTTCTTCAAAATGTTTTTCCTTATTAAAGATTTGCAATAAACTAATCAAGACCTAACTTGAATGGGTGG
This sequence comes from Myrmecophaga tridactyla, assembly GCA_004026745.1. Lineage (NCBI taxonomy): Eukaryota > Metazoa > Chordata > Mammalia > Pilosa > Myrmecophagidae > Myrmecophaga > Myrmecophaga tridactyla. Next base: position 27,664 of record PVIY010025668.1, on the reverse strand, counting down.
AACCACATTTCTATCTATCCAAAAGGCCATGCCTGCAATTAGGTATGCCATATCACCATGGAGATAATCTAATCAAAGGGTTTCATCCCTACAATCTTTGATTTCTTTCTGTATCCATCAGCTCTAAGTGAATCCCTCACAGTCAAGACCTTATCACCATTTTCATGAGTTGGTCTCCAGTCCTGCCACTGGATTTTGCCTCCCATGCATCCCCAGTGGTCAGGAACCTGACCTCACAGTCCCTCAGCTTCTTCTGTCTACTGTTTTCACCCAGCAAAGAGATGGCAGAGGAATATTTGAGACCAGGCAGTCTGGCTGCAGAGTCTAGGCCCTCAGCCAACACACTAAGCTGCCTCTTAGGGTAGTGATTAAATAACTTGGCCAAAATCATATTGCTGGGAGGTAAAGGACAGGAAATTGTCCTTTTTTCTGACTGCATGTGATGGTTAATTCATGTGTTAACTTGTCTAGGTTATGATGTCCCGTTGTTTAGTTAAGCAAACACTGGCCTAATTGTACTATGGGGGTATTTCTTAAAAAGATTTTTATCTACAACCAGTTAATTGCATCTACAACTTACAGTATCTACCATCAACAAGGGAGAGTGCTGTCTGCAAAAATAGTCTCCTCATCCAATCAGTTGGAGGTCTTAAAGCCAGAACTGAGAATTTCAGAAGCCAGGAAGAGAATTTTTTCCTTTCCTTCAGGTTAGCCCATTTCCTCTGGGAAATTTACCTTCATCTCCATCAGAGTTTCCAACTTGCAGTCTGCTCTGCGGAATTTAGCTCCCCAATATCCATGGTCATGCAAGCCAATTTCTATAATAAATCTCTTAATATTTGCATATATATATATATATTCCCTGACAGTTCTGTTTCTCTAGACAACCCTGACTAATGTATACTGCAGCCCACATGCTCCCTCCTTTACTCCATACCACCATATCTGCTCACACCTTACCCATGCTCTGTGTTTTCCTGTTCTAGTTTGCTAGCTGACAGAATGCAATATACCAGAAACAGAATGGCTTTTAAAGAGGGGAATTTAATAAGTTGCTAGTTTACAGTTCTAAGGCTGAGAAAATGTCCCAATTAAAACAAGTCTATGGAAATGTCCAATCTAAGGCATCCAGGGAAAGATACCTTGGTTCAAGGAGGCTGAGGAAGTTCAGGGTTTCTCTCTCAAGTGAGAAGGCACATGGCAAACACAGTCAGGGCTTCTCTCTCAGCTGGAAGGGCACATGGCAAACACGGCATTATCTGCTAGCTTTCTCTCCTGGCTTCTGGTTTTATGAAGCTCCCTGGAAGGCGTTTTCCTTCTTCATCTCCAAAGGTCACTGGCTCATGGACTCTCTGCTTCGTGGTGCTGCAGCATTCTCTGCTCTCTCCGAATCTCCCTTATTCTCCAAAATGTTTCCTCTTTTATAGGACTTCAGAAACTAATCAAGACCCACCTGAATGGGTGGAGATATGTCATCACCTAATCCAGCTTAACAATCACTCTTGATGAAATCACATCTCCAGGGAGATGATCTAATTACGGATTCAAACATACAGTATTGAACAGGGATTATTCTGCCTTTACAAACTGGGATTTTGATTAAAACATGTTTTTTTCTAGGGACATACATCCTTTCAAACCAGCACATTTCCCCTAAGCACTCAGTGATGTACACAGATCTCCCAGCTTTGATTTCAATGAGAAAGACTCTAATGCTAAAGAAATGCATGTTGGGAGAAAATGCCCTTTTCCAACATGATCTTAGTAAACTCAGTTGATCCTTAGAGCTGGATGTTTGTTTGTTTGTTTATTTATTTATTTATTTACATGGGCAGGCACTGGGAAATGAACCCGGGTCTCTGGCATGGCAGGCGAGAACTATGCCTGCTGAGCTACCATGGCCTGCCCTAGAGCTGCATGTTTAAAATTTCAAAACACTATTGTCTTTAAAAATCAGACTAATTTAATCTGGAAGGGGGTGGAAGTCTTCAGCAGGCTGCCAGTTGTGTACAGCTTGTTTGACTTTCTTGTATTTATTGAAGTTGTGTCTGTCATCAGTCCTCTGGGAACATTGCATAATTTAAAAAATAAATTAGAAAAATATGCCAACATAATTATCTGCCTGAGGAATGTTCCCCTAGTCACAGCCATAACGTGAAAATTCCTCCCTAGACATTGTTGTCTACAGATGAAACTTTCCATATGCTTAGAAGTTAGCAAGAAGTGCCTTGTACCAACACAAAGTTGGTCCCCCATAAGCAGCATCGCAGTTCTTCCTTTTCCTTTTGCCTTGCCCCCAACCAGAAGCACCTTACTCCTTCCTGCTGTGGGCATTTGTAGCTTTTCCATGGCATCCCCTTCTTAGACATCTTCAGTATCTCTTTGTGCCAGCCCCTAAGGTGGTAGACCTTGAGCATCTGGATCCAGCCAACTTCCCCAGACTTCTTTTTGCATATCTTCCTCATAGACCCTCATATCCTCCATTTGCCAGTGCTCCTGCTCCTGGGCTGGCCTTTTCATGAAAACTTGGCTGAGTTCCCAGTCAGAAGTGATCTGTTCTATACCACTGGGAGTGCTTTTTCTTGAAGTCCTTGCTGTTACTGGTGTATACTCTTTGATTCCTATCTCAAAATCCCCAGGAAGGTGCAAAAAGCTAACGTGTCCAGCACCCTACCCAGCAGGCCCACATTAGGTACTCAACAAATGATGGTGGTTGCACCTCTTTGGATTTTTACCTTAAAAAACAAACAAAAAACTCACATTACCTGGTTCATAGCAGGTGCTCAATGAATATTTGGTAAGTGAAAGATGATATTGAGGCAGAAATTATTAGAGAGAAACTTGGACCAATTGGTTTTTGTTTTAAAATCTTTCTGAAGTCTGAGTTCCTGACCAGGAAGAGTAGAGCCTGGATCCCAGGCAAGCACTGTTTCAACACAGCAGTTAGAGTGCTCCTGTTAAAGTGTAAATTAGATCAAGTCATTCCCTGCTCAAATCCCTCCAGTAGCCCAACTTACTCAGAGGAAGAGCGGAAACTCTTATAGAGGCATACAGGGTCCCGCATGAGTCACAATTCTCTAACACTGACCTCCCCTCCTTCTCCCCTCTCTTCTACTCACTCTGCTCCTGCCACTCAAGACATGTCCAGGCTTAGGGCCTTTGCCTTCTGTCTGGAATGCTCTTCCTCAAGAGACCTGCCGGGCTTTCTTCCTGGTCACCTTCAAATATTTGCTCAAATGTTACCTTGTCTTTGAGACCCTCCTTGACTAATCTATATAAAATTGCATCACGCTCCCCTCCATCTCTGCATCCCTCTGACATTCTTTATTTTCCTCTAAAAAGCCAATTACCTTACAACTTTCTCTATACTTTATTTATATTGTGCATTTTGTTTTGCCCCCTCCTTTCCTAAGAATGTGAGTTCCATAAGGGCTTTGTTCTCCTCCCTACCCATAGTATGCCCTTAATAAATATTTATAGACTGATTCACAGTGATCCTTTAATTCTCTAAAGGGATGCTTGTTTCACTTATGGCCAGTTTGACTTCTGTACTCTCCCAGTCACATTGACCAATGAGTACTGTTTACAGTGGATTTAAAGGAATATTTCCTCTCCTTCCATCCCTGTACTGAAAACAATGGCTATTGAAATAGGAGACTGGGACAAAAACAAACAGAAAAAGTTTTAAATTCAAGGAAGACCATTAGTGCATAAAGCCATAAAAGCACTTTAACAAATATTCACTGAGAACCCAGGCTTGGTACTTGGAGAAGCCTTTAAGGAGTGAGAGTTGTAGGCAGTAAACCTGTAAAGAAATACATACATAATTCAGGTAGAGGTAAATGCAATGAAGAAGAAAATGAGGTAAAAGGAGACAGATAACAGAAGGAGGATGGCGGGGGCAATTTTACATAGAGTGGTCAGGAGAGGTTGAGGCAGGGAAATATGAGGAAAGACCTGAGTGAAGTGAGGGAGCAAGTTATGGTGATGCTTAAATAATTACCAGAGCATTTTTTTTTTATACAGAGGGAACATCAAGCAAAAAGGCCCTGACACAGAAACATGGTCTCATTTGTTATGAGAAAGAATTTTGTCAGGCACCCATCTTCAGTTTACAAACCAGAAGGGCAGCCCAAAGGGGAGACATCTCAGTTTTCATTTATAAAAGATAATAAGATCAGTGCTTCTAAAGTTTGGTCTCAGTAAAGGACAGCCAAAGAATCACATGGGAGCTTGTTGGAATCATCTGGAACCACCCTAGACCTACTCAATCAGAATCTGGGAGTTGTGGGCAAGAATTTATTTAACAAGCTCTCTTGGTGACTCTGATGCATGTTGCAGTTTGAGAAGCACTGGATAATAGGGTTTCAAATGTGATTTCCAGTTCTAACATTCAATAGATCTGTGAAAACCTCAGCAAACAGGAAGAAACAGATGAGGCTGCTCCCTCCACATCGGGATAATTAAGAGGAAATATGGATGCACCGCAGATTTAATCTCTGTCAAGAATCTCCCCTCTCCTCTAAAGAGGCATTCTTAGTCATTTGCAGCCAAGACAGCTTTCCAGTATGAAAAAGCTGTCTGACTCCACCTCTGAAATTCCTTTTAGAAACTTTCTAAATGGCACCGGATTTTTTTTTTTCACATTGCTGCTGAAGAAGAAAGATTGCACACCTTAGCACTTTTTTGTGTGACAATTATTCAACATATGCAAAGATAATGTTTAAAAATAAAAGAATACAAGGGCGGTGAGACAGTGGATCAGTGGCAGAATTCTTGCTTGCCATGCTGAAGACCTGGTTCGATTCCTGGTGCCTGCCCATGCAAAAAAATAAAATAAAATAAAATAAAATAAAAGGGTCAGAGAAAGTGGTATCTGTGTAATCAGGTGGGATGCAAAATGTTGTCTCTGTATATTTTGTAGGGGTGAGTTCCATAGTTTTATAAAATATTATTTATAAAATATTCAAAGATATCCACAAGTCATAAAATATTGGGAGCCATCATACAAAAAAGGGCAGCTACAGAACTCCAAATAATTGTTAAATGCAACTTAAGGATCCAAAGGTTCAGTTTCTTCTTCCAGAGCCTCCGGACCTGAAATCATACATGGAAAAGAATTAGCTCTGTGGGTGGCATTCTTTTTATAAAGAAGACATACTTTTAGGGCTTGTAACTTCATAAACAGTTCCTTGTCTGTTGGTATTGCTTTGCTTTATGAGGGTGGGTTGGAAATTTTTCTGGCTCCATTCCAGATCCATCATCTTGCTTCTATAGCCTCGTTGATGACAACCGACTTTAGAATCTACTTAAAAGACAACAACAGCAATGTAAGCACCTTGGTCTTAAATGCTCCTTTGAGTTTTTCTTCTTGTACAAAAATGTCCACCTACTTTTATTTTATTGGCTTTCTCTCAATTCTTATGTGTTTATGAAGAAACAGAGTTTTTACTCTAAGAGACCAACTATCATAAGCAGTAACTTTGATGCTGCTGTCAGTCATTAAAAAATTCTCTTTTAGATCATAGAATTAGGCGATGGGTGACAAACTTGACCTGTGAGTCAAATCCAGCCCAATGCCTGTTTTTGCAAGCTAAGAATTATTTTTATATTTTTAAATGGTTGGAAAACAGAAAATATTTTGAGACGTGTAAAAATTGCATGAAATTCCAATTTCGATGTCCATAAATAAAGCTTAATTGGAATATAGCCATGCTCATTCATTTATGCATTGTGTATGGCTATTTTCTTGTTGTGATATCAGAATTGAGTAGTTACAATAGAGACAGTATTGCTTGCAAAGCCTAATGCATTTATTCTTTGCCTCCTTTTAGAGAATGTTTGCTGACCCCTGAGTTAAGTCATTCCAGAGGGGTAGTATATTAGGAAACCTTTTAGGGCATTGTTTGCTGGATGATCATTTAGTACCTAAACCTGGCAGAATTCACCCCTCATCTTGCATTAGGTTCTTCCAGATTACTGGAAGCAGAGACAATGTTACTTCAATTAATGGAGTTTTATTGTAAGAATAGATGGAAAAAGAAAATCAAGGAAAATAATCTAAAACTGCTGCACGTATGGAAACAGGAACATCATTTACACTACCATTCAGAATGCACTAGCAGATCAAATAGCCCAGCAGCCACTTTGGTCACCCAACCCCCAAACTAGAAGTCACTTTGGATTCAGTACTTTGAGCTCTGATTTTCTTTACTCAGCTTTTCCTTTCTACTGTGTGGCTAATCCTGCTCTCTATTGTCTCAAAGTCATGGTTTCTAGTCACTGCCTTTACTTTGTACATTTCTCCACCTGACTCTTAGGCCATCCTCTCTGTCTGCCTTTTAAGCACCCTGCAAGAGGATCTGACTGATTTGGTGAGTTGTCCTCTAGTTCAGAGTTACTTCTGTTGGGCAGCACAGGCAAGGAGGCCTCTGGATGGTGGCCTTTAGATGGTGCCTTTGGTTAAGAGCTAGATTTTATTTATTTTTAATAGAAAAGTTGTAGGCTTACAAAAAGATCACAGAAAGAATAGGACTCCCATATATATCCCCCACAGTTTTCCCTGTTAATACTTTTTATAAGTGTGGTGTTTTGTTACAATTGGTGACACAATATTGTCATAACTGTGCTATTAACTTTAGCCCACTGTTTACATTAGGGTTTGCTCTATGGATTTTATGCAGGTGTATTGTATGTGGTAACATATAAAATCTAATATTTCCTCTCTTCTCCCTTTTCAGATATACAATTTAGTGGTGCTAATTATGTATGCAATGTTGTGCCGCCCTCCCCCCATCACTATCATCAATGCCAAAACTTTTCCACTACCCCAAACAGATACTAATTAAACATTAGATCCCCATTCCCGACCCCTTCCAGTCCCTGGTAACCTGAATATGCACATTCTGCTTGTTTTATATGTGAGATCAAATAGTATTTGCCCTTTTATGTCTGGCTTATTTCACTCAGCATAGATGTCTTCAAGGTTTATCTATGTTGTAGCGTACATCAGAATTTCATTTCTTTTTATGACTGAATAATATTCTGTTGTATGGATATACATTTTATGTATCCATTTATTTGTTGATGGATATTTGGGTTACTTCCTCCTTTTGGCATCCGTGTGCAAATATCACTTTGAGCTCCTGCTTTCAATTCTTTTGGGTATATTCCCAGTAGTGGGATTGTAGATCATGTTATAATTCCATTTTCAACTTCCTGAGGAACTGCCAAACTGTTTTCTAGAGCAACAGCACTATTTCACATTTCTGCCAATGATGTATGAGTTTTCCTGTTTCTCTGGATCCTCTGCAACACTTATTTTCCACTTTTTTTGACAGTAGTCATTCTAGTGGGTGTGAAATGGTATTGCATAGTGGTTTTAATTTGTATTTCTATGATGGCTAATGACATTGGCATCGTTTTATGTATTAGTCATTTATGTATTTTCTTTGAAGAAAAATCTTTCAATTTTTCCCCATTTTTAAATTGAGTTGTTTGTCTTTTTATTGTTGCATTATAAGAGTTCTTTATATATTCTGGATTTTAGTATTTGTATCCTTTATTTCTCTCTCTTTTTTTGTCAGTCTAGCTAAAAGTTTGTCAGTTTTATTGATTTTTCAAAGAGCCAACTTTTGGTTTCAGTGATTTTCTATAGTGTTTTCCTTATCTTTAATTTCATTTATCTCTGCTCCATTCTTTATTCCCTTCCTTCTGCTTGCTCTGGGTTTAATTTGCCCTTCTTTTTCTGGTTCCTCCAGGCGTGAGGACAGGTCTCTAATTTGAACTCTTTCTTCTCTTTTCATGTAAGCATTTAAAGCTACAAATTTCCTTCTGAGCACTGCTTCTGCCATGTCCCATAAATTTTGATGCGTTGTATTTCGTTTTCATTAACTTCAAAATATTTCCTGGTTTCCCTCGTGATTTCTTCTTTAATCCATTGGTTGTTTAAAAATGTGTTGTTTAATGTCCATATATTTGTGGGTTTCTCAGTTCTCCCTCTGATGTTGATATCTAGCTTCATTTTATAGTGGTCAGAGAAGATGCTTTGATAATTTCAATATTTAAAAATTTATTTACACTTTTTGTGACCTAGAATGTGGTTTGTCCTGGAGAATGGATCCATGTATAGTTAACAATATGCATACTGCTGCTTTTTGGTTGCAGTGTTCTATATGTTTGTTAGGTCTAATTCATTTATATTATTGTTCAAGTTCTCAATTTTCGTATTGATCATCTGTCTAGATATTCTGTCCATTGATGAAAGTGGTGTTTTGAAATCCCTAAGTATTATTGCAGAGGTCTCTATTTCTCCTTTCATTTTTCTCAATGTTTGTATCATGAATTTGGGGGCACCATGGTTAGGTGCATAAAGGTTTATGAGTTTTGTTTCTTCTTGGTGGATTGATCCTTTTATTAATATGCAACATCCTTCTTTGTTTCTTGTAAAGTTTCTGACTTACAGTTTACTTTTTCTGATATTAGTATAGCTACCTCAGCTCTTTTGGTTACTATTGGCATGGAATAACTTTTCTGTCCTTTCATTTTTTAACTTGAATCCCTTATAAACAATATGTAGTTGGATTGTGCTTTTTAATCCATTCTGCCAGTCTGTGTCTTTTGATTGGGAGTTTTATTCCGTTTGTATTTGGTGTAATTACTGAGAAAGCAAGACTTACTTCAGTCTTTTGTCTTGTTTCCTTATATGTCACATCTTTTTTGACCTTTTCCTTTAATGCAGCCTTCTTTTGTGTATAGTTGATACTTTGTGATATAACTGATCCTTTCTCCTTTCAATTTCTGTATATACGTTAAATATTTTCTTTGTGGTTATCCTAGGGTTTGTATTAAAGTACCTAAGTCTATAATCTAGTAATTTGAAAAGGTACCAACTTCAGTTGTTTTTGTCACACATGACCTTCTTATATTTTGCATGTCCATAGCAAGGAAATATAATCATTTCTTATTCAGTTATTCTAAATCTTATGAGAAATAAAGAGTGGCGTTACATGTCGAGGATACCAACATGCATTTACCCCTGTAGTTACCTTAATGGCAGATAGTCACTTCTTCGTACTACTCCAAGCTATTACTGCTGTCCTCTCCTTTCAACTTAAGGAACTCGCTTGTTGTAGGGAAGGCCTCTTGGTGATAGACTCCCTCAGGACTTGTTTATCTGTGTATGACTTAAACTCGCCCTCATTTTTGAGGTATGGTTTTTGCCAGATAAATAATTTTTGGCTGGCAATTTTTCTCTTTCAGTACCTCAAGAATATCATGCCAATGCCTTCTTACCTCCAAGGTTTCTGATGAGAAATTGCCACTTAGTCTTATTGTGGGTCTTGTCTGCGATGAGTTACTTTTTTCTTGCTGCTTTCAGAATTTTCTATCTTTGTCATTCAGTCTTTAGATTAGAATATATCTTGGTGTAGGTCTATTAGGACTTATCCTGTTTGGAGTTTGTTGCATTTCTTGGACATATATATGTCTTTTGTAAGATTTGGGAAATTTTTGGCCATTATTTCCTCAAATTTTCTTTCTGCTCCCTTTTCTTTCTCTTCTTCTGGACCTTTCATGATGCATATTTTGGTGCACTTTAAATTGTCCCACAGGTCCCTTAGGCTCTGCTTAATTTTTTTTTCCATTCTTTTCTCTATTCTTCCAACTGCCTGATTTCAATTGCCCTGTTTTTTCTTTCACTGATTCTTTCTTCTGCCTGCTCAAATCTTCTGTTGAATATCTCATTTCCATTTTTGTGTTTTTCATCCCTATAAATTCTATGTTCCTTTTTAAACTTTCTAATTCTTTTTGTTCATGCATTGTTTAGTTTATTTCTATCCATATTTTCCTTTACCTCCTTGAATAAATTTAGGAGATCTGACTGAATATCTTTTATTAGTTGTCTAATGTTTGTTTTTCTTCTGAAGTTTAATTTCTTCCCTTGATTGAGCCATCTCTTCTTGTTCCTTGATATGGCTTGTGATCTTTTTTGATGTCTGGACATCTGATTATTTTGATGTTCTAACTCTCAAAGTCAGTTTCTCTCTGTTGCCTAGAGTTTTATTTAGATTAGTTGTGTATTAAAGGCTTTTCTTCAACACTTGGTCCAGTTTGTACTGAACCTTTAAAGCAGTCTGTGCTTAACAGTTTGGATCTTCTTAGGTCTTTCTGCATCTGCCAGTTGTGCTGGGCATGTGCAGTTTAAAGATTACCCTATTATGTGAGACTATTTCCCCTCCAGGAGAGGCTTTCCTTTTCTCTATTCCTCCTTGGGAGGCCTGGGCTTTTCTCTCTTTTTTTTTCAATGCAAATTTCCCTCCATAGTAACTGTGATGTGCTGAACTCCTCTTCCTTGCTCTATGTGGCTTTTGTACTCTAGCTTTCAGCCCTGGGTCCATGCTCCCTTACTTTGGTTCAATTTCCCCTTTCCTGAAATTAGGGAAAATCCAATATTGGAGGTTTGAGAGAGGCTCAGAGCAAGAGATGCTATTGTCTCTTGGCTCAGTTATACCAGATACCCAAAGCCTGAAGCCATATGTTTGCTTTTAGATCCTGACATGGTCAAATGGAAACCTGCAAATATGAGTGGCATCACTGAGAGACATTTTGATCATATGATGATTGATTAGACCAGTTGTTAAATTTTGAGTGGGACTTTAGGATTATCCCAACATCTTTTAACTTATTTTTTCAGGTTATATCTATTACCAGACGGTGGCATGGCATTGTTGGTAAGGTTCAGTTACGTGATGTAACTAAGTCATATGATAATACTCCAACTGATGATCAAATGTTTCTGGAGATTGGGTTAAAGCCTACCTCAGAATGTAATACTGATGGCAAATGACTGGTGTGGGGAAGAACTGGATTTAGGTAGGCATCCATTAATTTCCATGCTAGTTATCTGCATAAGTTTATCAGGGTTTGTCAAGGTTTGGCCCTTGACAGGCTGTCAGAGTATCTCTAAACCCTTGGAATATCCTGTTTGATAAGAGTGGCTTCATTTACTTGGGGGTTTGGGCCACACCAGATAGTCTATGCTAACAATGTGAATTATGGTGAGGGCCTTGGGCCACATGATATCACTTTGACCTCTGGAGTGGCTGGAGACTGAGTAACTAAGGTTAGCTCTGTGGATATTCCATGTCTATTTGAGCTTCTCTGGTTCACAATACTTCGTGTGTTGTGGAGTTACCAAATTTCAGTTTCTAGGGTCTTGTTTGCACCATAAGAAAGAATTCAGAGGCACAGACGGAGCAAGTAGTTAGAAATTTATTAAATACACATGCAGAGAAAAGGAGCATTTAAAGAAAGATTGCAATTAAAGAAAGATGGAGGGTGAAAGGCAATAGACAATGTGAGGCCATTTGCTTTTATAGATTAGCTTTCCTTATTCCCTTTCCCCTTTCCTTGTTTGGGGGCTCTTTCTACCCTCCCCTCTTCCCAGGGTAGTATGTCATGGTGGTAGATAGTGCATTTGGGTGGGTCTGTTGATTTCACCCTTCTTTTACATGACTCACTCAGGTGGGAGTCATTTGGCTTTAGATGGGTCAGCTGTTGCTGGGTGTTTCCTGTAAGTGGATAGCCCTGGGGCAAGGTGTCTCTACTGGACACAGGGCCTGCTGGCCTTAATTAACCATCCTTCTTCATGGTTTTCTTTCCCCCTCTCTCCCTGTTCTAGCCTGCCTCAAATTCCCCCTCAGAGAATTTTTGCCCCTTAATCTTAAGGGATGTTGAGGGATGACCACTATCTTCTGGCTTGTCAGACAGTATAGATAGGCCCTGCCAGTTGGGGTGTAGAATTTCCTAGATACCTTATTTAAGTTGAGAGGGGAGTGGCTAGAATGGCTGAAAATCCTGGCATCAGTATTGGTTTGATGTGAAAGCTTTTAGTCTGGAAGAAATAAACTTGGTAAGAAGCTTAAAAATGCAAGGGCCACTTAATAGCAAGAGGATGATAGAAGGAAGTAGTCTTAGGAGAAGCATTAGCCAAGTGAGACTGGGAAGAGGGAAGGAAATGTCCATCTTTCAGTTAGAGTGAATCTTAGCTGGGCAGCTGATTCCTGCTTAACTGGGGGAATAAAAGGGTGCATGTGCTAAGTTAAGGGGTACAGGAATGAGGCTTAGAAGGGGCTTGTTTGGGCTGCAGCTTGGCTACCATGTTGGACCAGTCCCTTGAGAGACGTTAGTATTTTTCTGATGGCCAGGGCAATGAATTACTGCCATCTTTTGTTAGTAAGAGCAGGGCATTTAAGAAATTGAGTATTTCTTGGTGTTTAACTGGGAGAAAGCATCACTTTTTTATACTGCTGTGTGAGCATATAGGACACATGCAAAAAACCACAGCCTTTTTCTTTTTCCTAGTTTTAGAGCTCAGGTAAGGGCAATTAGTTTTGCTTTGTGAACTAAAGTCCCAGGAGCAGGGCTTTGATTTATTAAACTGGGAACCCTCATTGCTTAAGAGAATAGAAGGAATTCCCCAGGTGGGAAGTTTAATAGTTTTAGGGATTCTTTTTTAGTTTAAGGAACTTTGCAGATATATTTTATTTTTTTGCTTAAAACACTCTGGCTCTTTTTTGGTCTTACACGGAAGTTAAATTTTAGAATATAGACAACATTATATTTATCTTAATCCTAACTAGATTAGCATCATTTACATGTTACTGTATGGAGTAATGCTGACTTTCAGCTGGAGAACTTTAACTCTGTGTCTTGGGTATTATACAGATACTTGAAAGTCTAAGGAATTGCTAGGTTATATAAAAAGCAAAGCATCTAGGAATTTTGAAATAACAGTTAAAACTTAGGAGTAAATGTAGTTGTTGTAAAAGCTTACATTTTAAGCTTTAATTTTTATAAGCATTTTTAAATGAAGCTATTTTAGAAATAACATTTGACAGTTGTTTTATATTGGGGTTATTAACTATGAATTATAGCAGAAGTTTTGTCTTGTTTTACTTCTATGTATTTACAAGGGTTATGTTAATTAACAGGTAGAAAATAGTTTGTATACTTGCCTTGTTTTTCCTTTGAAGTTCCTTTTGTTGAAGTTTTGATTTATAATTGACCACCTGTGCTTTAGAGAAGGCTTAAAGTAGTGTAACTGACAAGTAAATTTAGTTAACAGTATATAGATTAAAATTAGGATATAACATGAGAATATTAAGTTTTTAGGAATTTTATACAATTTAAAAATATATGAATAAAATTTTACCAATGCAAATTTAGCTAACAGAAGTATAGAAAAATTTTCTTAATTATTGTAGCAATGGTTAAATACTTTTAAATGTAATATGTTAAACTATTTTAGCACCTAATTTTTACAAGGTGTGATAATAAATAAATCCTTTGTAAGTTTTAAGAGTTCCAGTTTTAAGAATGTTTCTGGAATAAAGGATGATAAGGTTAACATAAACATTAAGAAAAGATATTAGCCTGATTTTTTAGATAGAGTACACAGGTAAAGAAAAAATTTATAACCTTTCATTAAGAACATTTTAACTGAGACCAGCATTGACTATGACAGAAAGAATTCACTTTTCTTTTTAACTTTTTTAATTACATAGGATAACATATATACAAAGCAAAGAAATAAAAAAGCAATAGTTTTCAAAGCACTCATCAACAAGTGGTTACAGAACATATCCCAGAGTTTGTCATGGGCTACCATACAATCCTCTCGGATTTTTCCTTCTAGCTACTCCAGAATATAGGAGGCTAGAGGGCATAAATACTTTTTTATCATCATAATCGACTTTTCTTTTTCCTTCTTGTGAATAATAACAAATATACAGAAAAGCTATAAATTTCAAAGCACAGCACCATAATTACCTGTAGAACATATTTCAGACATTGACATGGGTTACAATTTCACAATTTTAGGTTTTTGCTTCTAGCTGCTCTAAAATACTGGAGACTAAAAGAGATATCAATTTAATGATTCTGTATTCATATTCATTTGTTAAGTCCTATCTTTTATATATAATTCCACCATCACCTTTGATTTCTTTGGGGTTGTTTGGCCTATGGCAATTTTAAATTTTTGATATTGGAAGGGTTTGTCACTAATATGGGGTTAGGAGGTGGAACTATCTGATGTTCTGGAGAGGCTGGGCTAGGTTTCAGGACCTGGAGCAGGGACACATCTAGAGGTTTTAGACTTCTAAATGATTACTCTAGTGCATGGAACCCTTCTGGAATCTTATATATTGCCCTAGGTATTCTTTAGGATTGGCTGGAGTGATCCTGGTTGAGAGTTGGCAAGTAGCAAGGTCTACCTGAAGCGTGCATAAGAGCCACCTCCAGAGTAGCCTCTCAACTCTATTCGAACTCTCTCTGCCACTGATACTTTATTAATTATACATCTTTCCCCCTTTTTGGTCAGGATGGAATTGTTGATCCCATGGTGTTAGGTCTGGATTCATCCCTGGGAGTCATCTCCCATGTCCCCAGGGAGACTTTGACCCCTGGATGTCATGTCCCACGTAGGGGGGAGGACAATAATTTCATTTGCAGAGTTGGGCTTAGAGAGACTGAGGCCATATCTGAACAACAACAGAGGTCCCCAGAAGTAACTCTTAGGCGTGCCTATAGGTAGTCTAAGCTCTTCCGCTAACCTACATAAGCTTCATAAGAGTAAGCCTCATGATCAAGGGCATGACCTATTGATTTGGATATCCCTAAAGTTTGACACCGTATCAGGGGATTCCCAGATGGTAAGGCTTAATAGTTCCATATTCTTTCTCCCCTCCCTCAGGGGACTTTGCCAATACTTTTTGATTATCTGCTTAATGTACTCTAGGATGTTTCCAGGCATACCAATAATCTATACAGGATTAAAGGACCTCTTTCTTATTCTGTGCTCCCTGTGTTTCAATTGTTCAAATGAGCTATACAGATAGGTTGAGTTAGATTGTGCACTACAGAAAGTTTCAATTCCAGATCAAAAAACCTTTCTTCCATTGGTCTCAAAGAGTATGTGTGGTTCTAAAATATAGACACTGACTTCTTTACCCCTATGTTCTGAATTACTTTAACCCCAACCTGTTTGGCTTCATTCTTATCTCTATATATCAGGCTATATATATAAAACAGCGTCTCAAAATCCAGAAATAATAATCACCACTCCAGGCTTAATGTATCTGCTCTAAAAGCTTACAATCTAGGCTCTTGTTTTTTTTTACAAGCATTTTCTAAAGGTGACCATACCATTATTGTTCTTTTGTTTTGGGCTTATTTTGTCTAATCAAATGTCCCACATGTTCATTCACATCGTGCATCCCTCACAACTTTGTTCCTTTTTGTAGCAGCACAACTTTCGTTCATAAGTATACACCATCGTTCAACAATCTACTTCTCCTTCAGTGCATTCTTCAACCACCTCCATTCATCAGGCATCATGTAGAAGGCCCAAAGTCCACAGTCCATCAACATTCTCAATTTTAGGTAATTTCATTGTTCCCAAGAGAAAGAAAACCAATAAACACACCCTCACCAAATAGGAAATCTAAATCTCCTCTTAACTTTTGTCCCTCACCCCATAATTTACCTCTGCTGTTGCTGTGGTAGTGCTGATAGTTTCTTTTTGAACATAGCTCATAGCATGCAATAGCAGTTTCCCGCCCTGTACCCTGAACTTAAACACTCTTTATAAAAAAAATCATATCTTTGAAGTAATTCTTGCGAGAACTCATTCATATATCTAGTGTGAATCAGTGGGCCATGTAGGTCTATCTAACCCCTTTCAATCTTGTTCATCTTTAAAATAATATTACTTCTAGACCCACTAGAGAATCACCTTCACTCTGATCTATTCCCTTACATTGGAGTTCAACATCATTAGCTAATGGTTCACCCATCTCTAGCTTCTATGTATCTCTAAGTTCCCTATACTCTGTATTATAAGCCTCTGATTATACCTTTATGCTGGTCATAAAAGTGGAATCATACAGTATCTATCCTTTTGTATCTGGCTAATTTCACTCAGCATTATGTCCCCAAGACTCATCCATCTTGTTATGTGCTTCAGGACATCATTTTGTCTTACTGCTACATAATATTCCATTGTATGTATATACCACATTTTGTTGATCCACTCATCTGTTGAGGGGCATTTGGTTTGTTTATATCTTTTGATGATTGTGAGTAATGCTGCTGTGAACATCAGTGTGCAAATGTCTGTTTGTGTCATTGATTTTAGCTCTTCTGGGTATATACCAAGTAGTGTTGTTGCTGAGTCATAGGGCAACTCGATATTTAGTTTCTTAAGGAACCACCAAACAGTCTTCCATATTGGCTGTACCATTATACATTCCCACCAGAAGTGCATAAGTGTCCCAGTTTCTCCACATCCTCTCCAACATATAGTTTCCTGTTTATTTAACAGCAGCCATTCTTATAGGTGTGAGGTGGTATCTCATTGTAGTCTTGATCTACATTTCCCTTATAGCCAATGAAAATGATCATCTCTTCATGTGCTTTTGAGCCATCTGTATTTGCTCTTCAGAAAAATGCCCATTTTATATTTGGGTTGTTTGTTATTTTCTTGTTGAGTTGTATGGTTTCTTTGTATATACAGGAAATCAAGCCATTTCTGATATGTGATTTCCAAATATTTTTTTCCCATTGAGTTGGCTGCCTCTTCACATTTTTGACAAAGTCTTTTGAGGTGCAGAAGCATTTTGTTTTGAGGAGTTCCCATTTATCTATTTTTTTCTTTTGTTGCTTGTGCTTTGGGTGTAAAGTTTAGAAAGCTACCTCCTATACTAGGTCTTGAAGATGTTTCCCTACATTTTCTTCTAGAAGCTTTATGGTGCTAGTTCTTATATTTAGGTGTTTGATCCACTTTCAGTTAATTTTTGTATAGGGTGTGAGATAGGGGTCCTCTTTCATTCTCTTGGCTATTGATATCCAGTTCTTCCATGCCCAATTATTGAAAAGACTATTTTGTCCCTGTTCAGAGGTTTTGGGCACCTTGTCAAAAACCAGTTGACCATAGATTTGGTGGTCCACTTCTGCACTCTTGATTTGATTCCATTGATCAATGCTTCTGTCTTTGTGCCAGTACCATGCTGTTTTGACCACTGTGGCTTTATAATAGGTTTTTAAGTCAGGAAG
The DNA here is from genome assembly GCA_004026745.1 of Myrmecophaga tridactyla. Lineage (NCBI taxonomy): Eukaryota > Metazoa > Chordata > Mammalia > Pilosa > Myrmecophagidae > Myrmecophaga > Myrmecophaga tridactyla. Next base: position 10,549 of record PVIY010025668.1, on the reverse strand, counting down.
TGTTAATCCTCCCACTTTGTTCTTTTTAAGGATGCTTTTAGCTATTCAGGATCTCTTTCACTTCCAGATGAATTTGGTAGTTAGCTTTCCCAAATCTTCAAAGTAGGTTGTTGGAATTTTGATTGCTATTGTGCTGAATCTGTAGATCAATTTGGGGGAGAATTGACATCTTAACTATATTTAGCCTTCCTATCCATGAACAGGGAATGTCTTTCCACCTATTTAGACCTCCTTTGATTTCTTTTAGCAATGTTATGTAGTTTTCTGTGTACAAGTCTTTTACGTCCCTAGTTAAATTAATTCTTAAGTATTTGATTCTTTCAGCTGCTCTTTTGAATGGAATTTTTTTCCTTAACTGACTTCTCAGCTAGGTCATCGCTTGTGTTTAGAAATGTTACTGATTTTTGCACATTAATTTTATATCCTGCCACCTTGCTGAATTTGTTTATTAGCTCAAGAAAATTTGCAGTAGATTTCTCAGGATCTTCCAAATATAGTATCATCTCATCTGTAAATAATGAGAGTTTTACTTCTTCCTTTCCAATTTGTATGCCTTTGATTTCTTTGTTCTGCCTGATTGCCCTAGCTAGAACATCTAGCACAATGTTGAATAATAGTGGTGACAGTGGGCATCCTTGTCTTGTACCTGTTCTTAGGGGGAAAGCTTTCAGTCTCTCTCCATTGAGTACAATACTGGCTATGTTTTTCATATATTCCCTTTATCATATTGAGGTAGTTACCTTTGATTCCTATCTTTGGAGTGTTTTTTTAATCAGAAAATGGTGCTGAATTTTGTCGAATGCTTGTTCAGCATCAATCGAGATGATCATGTGATTTTTCCCTTTCAATTTGTTAATGTGCTGGTAACATTAATTGATTTTCTTGTGTTGAACCATCCTTGCATTCCTGGTATAAACTCCATTTGGTCATGGTGTATAATTCTTTTAATGTGCTGTTGGATTCGATGTGCTAATATTTTACTGAGAATTTTTGCATCTATGTTCATTAGGGAGATTGGCCTGTAGTTTTCCTTTCTTATATCATCTTTACAAGGTTTTGGTATTAAAATGATATTAGCGTCATAAAATGAGTTAGGTAGAGCTTCTTTTTCCTCAATTTTTGGGAAATATTTGAGCAAGATTGGTGTTAGTTCTTTATGGAATATTTGATAAAATTCCCCTGTGAAGCTACCTGGCCCTGGGCTTTTCTTTGTAGGAAATTTTTTGATGACTGATTGAATGTTTTTACTTGTAATTGGTTTGTTAAGATCTTCTATTTCTTCCTGGGTCAGTGTAGCTTTGTGTTTCTCCAGGAATTTGTCCATTTCATCTAAGTTGTCTAGTTTGTTGGCATATAGTTGTTCATAGTATCCTCTTATGATTTCTTTTATTTCTTCAGGGTCTGTGGCAAAGCACCCCTTCTCATTTCTGATTTTGTTTATTTGGGCTGCTTTTTTTCTTTGTCACTGTTGCTAGTGGCCCATCAATTTGATTGATTTTCTCAAAGAACAAACTTTTGGTTTTATTGATTCTTTCTATTGTTCTTTGTTCTCCCATTCATTTATCTCTGCTTTAATCTTTGCTATTTCTTTTCTCCTATTTGCTTTGGGGTTAGTTTGCTATTCTTTCTCAAGTTCCTCCAGGTTTGCTGTTACGTCCTCGATTTTTGCTCTTTCTTATTTTTTAATAGGGCAATAAATTTCCCTCTCAGCACAGCCTTTGCCACATCCCATAAGTTCTGATAAGTTATATTCTAATTTTGATTCATCTTCAGATAGTTACTTATTTCTCTAGCAATTTCCTCTTTGACCCACTGGTTGTTTAAGAGTGTGTTATTTTATCTCTCTATATTTGTGAATGTTCTTGTTCTTTGGTGGTTATTGACATCCAACTTCATCCCTTTGTGATCAGAGAAAGTGCTTTGAATAATTTCCATGTTTTTAAATTTATAAAAACCTGTTTTGTGCCTCAGCATATGATCTATCCTGGGGAATGTTCCATGAACACTAGAGAAGAATGTTCTAGTGCTTTGGGGTGCAATGACCTATATATGTCTGTTAGGTCTAATCCATGTATCAAGTTATTTAACGTCTCTATTTTCTTGTTGATCTTCTGTCTGGTTGGTCTATCTATAGTGGAGAGTGGTGTATTGAAGTTTCCTACTATTATTATTGAAACATCTATCGCTCCCCTCAGTTTTGTCAATGTCTGTCTCATGTACTTTGGAGCTCCTTGATTGGGGACATAAACATTTATGACTGTTATATCTTCTTGGTGAATTGACCCTTTAATTAGTACATAGTGTCCTTCTTTGTCTCTTATGATGTCTTTACAGTTAAAGTCTGTTTTGTATGATATTAGTATAGCTAGTCCTGCTTTCTTTTGGTTACAACTTGTGTCGAAAATCTTTTTCCATTGTTTCACTTTCACTCTATTTGTATCCTTGTGTCTAAAATGAGTCTCTTGTAAGTAGCATATAGCTGGATTATGTTTCTTAATCTATTCTGCCAATCTGTATCTTATAATTGGTAAATTTAGTCCATTAACATTCAAAGTTATTACTGAAAAGGTGTTTCTTGATTCCACCATCTGATCTTTATTTTATTTATCAGATCTATATATTATTTTCCCTCTTTCTCTTTGTATTATTTAAGTTACTCTTAGTGGTACTTCTCAATCTTTGCCCTCTTCCAGACCTCCCTCTCCTGTCTTTTTTTTTTTTTTCACCTGGCAGTACTCCTTTTATTATTTCTTGTGGGGCCCATCTCTTGTTGACAAATTCTTAATTTGTCCATGAAAACTTTAATCTCTCCCTCAATTTTGAAGGACAATTTGGCTGGATACAGAAGTCTTGGCTGGAAGTCTTTCTCTTTTAGGATCTTGAATATATCATTTCACTGCCTTCTCACCTGCAGGGTGCTAGTTTTGTAGTATGAACTCGGTCCTATTTGATTTCCCTTGTATGTAGTAGATTGTTTTTCTCTTGCTGCTTTCAGGATTTTTTGCTTTTCTTCAACATTTGATAGACTGATTAGCATGTGCCTTGGGGAAGGCCTATTTGGATTTATTCTGTTTGGAGCTCTTTGGGCTTCTTTGACTGGTATATTTATGTTCTTTTTAAGGGTTGGGAAGTTTTCCACCATTATATCCTCAATTACTCTTCCTAGCCCTTTATTCCTCTCTTCTCCTTCTGGGACACCAATGATTCTTATGCTTGGGTGCTTTGTTTTGTCTATCATTTCCCTGAGTCCCCATTCAATTTTTTCCTTTTATCATTTGCTGTTTTGAGTCTTTGAAGTCAATTATCCTCTCCTCTATATCACTTATTCTTTTATCTATCTCTTCAAATCTGCTGTTTTGTGCCTCTAGTATGTTTTTTATTTGGTCAAGAGGGTTGACCCAGGCTAGGCTAGCCTTGGGATGCTTTTGTTTTATATAGATGAGTTTATTTGCTTAAGGATTTTTTGGGAATGCCAAGAGGTCTCACCTTAGTAGGGGTCTCAGGACAAACAAGGGAGTAAACAGTAGCCAGGTTTACTGGTCTCAATGTGGCCATCAGGGAGTGAGGATGATTCCTCCCTAGAAGGGGATTGGGGCATTTAGGGACAATGAGAAATTGATGGGACACTAGAATGTCCTTGAGCCTACAAAGGAGAGGGATAGTGAAGGTTTTAGCTTTGACTTTACTATCAACTCCCATAACTAGGCAAGTCTGAGTGGAGGTAGTCCCAGAGTAGAAAGTTAGGACAGAGTGGCTCTGGTATTAAAAAATTAATCATCTTACCTGGCCCGTTGAGGGTCACCCAAGGCTCCTTTAAGTTGGTCAGGTGTGAAATCAGCAGAGCCGAACATGGCCTCTGGCACCTGTAGTCTTCTTCATGTGCCATGAGCAGGGCTCAAGGGGCTGTTTGGGAGACAGTGCAGTCCCCAGGCCCAAAGCTCATATTGGTGGCCCTTGGGGCAGAGCCCAGTGGGTTCTGAGGTTGAGGGTCATCTTGAGGTTTCTGGCACCCTCTCTGCCAGTAGCTTTCTGACCCCACTATTAAAGCAAAGACCTTGAGGCTTGGAGCCTCGATTTGGGTGACCTCAAGGGGGCAGGCTGCTATTAACAGCCACTGCAAGAAGCTGAGCCTTTTCTCTAGTTTTCTGCTTATCTCTGTTTGCCTTCTCTTCCTCCTTAACCTTGTTTTAATTGTTAAAGGCAGTTCTTAATAAGTCATTAGTAGGAGTCTTTGGGCCCGAGGAGAGCTTTTGCAGCTATCTCTGAATGTCAGGGGTAGACTGGCTGATGAAATGGGTGCCCAGCAAAATATGACTTTCCTCCTGTGGGGAAGAGTCATGATAAAGAAGTTTTTGAGAGTCCTCCTGGGCATAATATAATTTGCAAGAGCCCTTTATAGTTTTGTCCTGATATAAGGCTATAAAAGCTGTATGTGAGGAATTTCTTGCCACTTTCCTTCTTTATTGTTTCATTTGTGAGTCAACAGCTGTTCTGGTATTGACAGCATTGGAAGCACCACCCAGCTGTGATGGTTAGGTTCTGGTATTCACCTGGCCAAGTAATGATGCCCAGTAGTCTTGTCCAGTAAGCACTGGCCTGACTGCGGCTGCTGGGATATTTCATGGCTGGTTAATGAATCGGAAGACTGGTATATTAAATTATCAGTCAGTTGATTGCATCTGTGGCTGATTACATCTGTGATCAATAAAGGCATTTCTCCCACAATGATGTAATCTAATCCATTGAAAACTTTTTAAGGAAGAAAAGAGACATTTTCAATGTTTCTTCAGCCAGCCAGCCTCTCCTGTGCAGTTCATCCAGACCCTTCATTGGAGCTGCCAGCTTCACAGCCTGCCTACAGAATTTGGACTCTTCCATTATCATGGTTGTGGGAGACACCTTTGTAAATCTTATATTTACAGATACCTCTTGTTGGTTCTGTTTCCCTAGAGAACCCTGACTAATACTGCTTGGTACTGGGAATGGTTCTTGAGAAACAGAATCTTAAAAATGTTTTTTTACAATTGGTTTTCTACTTTGATTCGACTCCAAGGCACTAGTAACTCTGTTTCCAATAATCAAGAGGGCACTGACAGTCCACGGGGTGAGTTGGCAAGTGAGATCCTAAAAATACCACCATTAGATTCTGCTAATTGTATACTTATATGAGGCAAGGCTCTGGGTGAGAGTGTTTTTGACACTTCTATGGAGTTTTGTGGAATTAAGAGGTTTAATGATGTTGGCTGGTTGTGGTTAGACATGCTGGATACAGTGATAAGGGAAAGGGATGAGCTGAAGCCTTCAGTTTTGTAGCTTAAGCACCATATGAATGATAGAGAAGTTTCCATGTTTGTCCTAAAAGAAAATCTTATCTTCTGGTGACCTATGTTCTAGATATTAATGTCATGAGTTTGCTAAGTATATTTAGTTCATACTAGTGAGGTCATGCAATACTTTTCCTTTTGTGTCTGGTTTATTTCACTCAACATATTGTCCTCAAGGTTTATCCATGTACTGACATGGTATGACTTCATTTCTTACAGCTACATAATATTCCATCATATGTATATACCATATTTGTTTATCCATTCCATTCATTGGTTGATGGAAACCTGTCCATCTTTTGGGAATTGTAAATAATGCTATGAAATATGAGCAACAGTGTGCAAATGTATGTTTGCATCTCTGCTTTCAGTTCTCAGTATATACATAGTGGTTTTGCTGGCTTATATGGTAATTCTATACTTAGCTTCCTGAGGAAATGCCAAACTGTCCTCCACAGAGACTGCACCATTCTATACTCCCATCAATAGTGAGTAAGTGTTCCTATTTCTCCATATCATCTCCAACACTTGCAGTTTTTTATTTTTTAAATACTGGCCATTCAGGTAGGTGTGAGATATCTCATTGTAGGTTGTTATGTATCTGCCTGATAGCTAGTGATGTCAAACATCTTTTCAATGTGCTTTTTGTGTTTTTTTTTTTCCTTAGGCTTAGTTTCTTTCTCTCTTTCTTTTTTTTTTTTAAGATAACTAAGGTTAGGTTAGTTATCAGCTAGAACATAATTTATATGCTTGCCTTGCTTCTTTTAAAAGTCTTCTTTTGTTGATGATGAATTTTTGATTTGTAGTTTACTGCAAACACTTTTAGAGAAGCATTAGAGAAACAAAGTAGTTGACAGGGAAATTTAATTATGACACTGAACATTTTTTATGCAACTATATATTAAATGAATTTAGTTATTTTTAGTACTTAATTTTTATAAAGTGAAAGAATAGATTTTTGCAGTTGTTTGGAATAAAAATATATTGTTAGAGGTAGTCAGGTTTGAAACAATATATGCTTTTTTAAATTTAAAGTTGAGAAAAAGACTTACAAATTTTATTTTTAACAATTAAGGTATGCTAATGTTAACATAGACACAAGAAGTTATTTTGCCAAACTATTTTACACTATTCCTTACGGAAAACTCTGTATTGAAGATGGAATAATAATTTAAGAAAACTCTGTCACTTTAACGGAAAACTAAGTTTTAGTTTTGCATTGGTATATTATAGACTCATCAAACTTTTCTTAACCTTGACCATAATTTCTCTATCTGTGAATTTTCTACAAGTTTCCATACACATTCAGGTTTTGTTTTACATTTTCCTCATTCTGTAACAACCATTCATTTGATCCTAGGACAAAACTATACTTTTTTTTTTTAATAACAAACACATTATTTATATCTTTCATACTTAAGTTATTAAGATAATTTTGGAAACTGTTTCTAAGCCAACATCTCACGACATATAATTAACATCAAAATAAAACTTGTCAGAATATATTTAATGCATTTTGAAACAGCAACAATTTTGCTATTTATATTTCATTGCTGGCCTTTAGTGCTTACTTTTTATGTTTTGCTTTAGATTTCCATCTCAGTGGGTGGTACTGAGAGTATGGCCTGGATCTCAGATGACAAAGAGCTTTCCCCTGGGGTGAGGATAAACCCAAAGTAAAAAACCTTTTAAAAGGCAATTTGAGACTTAGAAGGTGAAACTGGGTAACTCTTTAAGCCAGGAAATTAATGGTGTCCTTGAAGGAGACTTCATAGAACTTCATATTAATAAATTATTTACATACTGAAGGAGAGAGCTAGTAAATGCAGGAGGGCTAAGTCCCACACTAGCACATTTTCAAAAAGGTTGAAGACTGTTCCTGAACTGTTGGGGTTGGACTGTCCAGGTGAGTGGGGTTGGGAATGTATCCCCAGCCCTTTGCCACTCAAAAGCGTATAAAAAATGAGAATTTTGGTGCAAAGGTATGCAAAAGAAAGCATCGTTTAAATTAAGAAGTAAATGCTACAGGGTGGAGCTTGGGATTTTTTTGAGGAGGGTGTAGGGTTAGGTACAATAGGGTGGAGAGGAATGACAAATTGGGTCATGGCCTTAAGATTTTGTACTAACATGAGGACCTATTTGGCTTTTTAATGGCAGAATGGGAGTGTTACAGGAGGACCTGCAGGGGATAAGTCTTGCTTTCAGGAATTTTTTGGATAAGAGATTGAATACCTTTGATGTCCTCCTGCTTCAGGAGACACTGCTTATTTTTTGAGGGAAAGATAGGTCCCTTTTATATTTAATTGCAATAGGAAGGACATGAATTGCTTTCCCAGGCAAGTCTGCTGCTTAGAGGCTTTAGGGTCTATCTGATTTTTTAACTTTTGAAGGGAAGAACTCTAGTGTGCTTTCAATTTCAGTTAGCACCATATTTAAAGCTACAACATTTTTAATGGGGCTTTCAGGTTCCTGCTTTGGCAGGCAGCCTATTACTTGGATTTAGGCACCTAATACCTTCAATATATCCCTTACCAGCAATGGGGTAGGACATTCTGGTATTATTAAAAACTGATGACTTAGAATACTATTCAGCAGGGGAGTGGTGGGGCAAACGGTTGAGCCGAAGACTTCCCATCTACTCCCACTATGGGACAGGTTTTAGAGAAGAGAGGGCCAGAGTGAGAGGTTAAGACAGGATATGTGGCTCCCATATTAATTAAAAAATTAACAGTCTTACCTGCCATGTCTAGAGACACCTGGGGCTTGGTGATTTCAATATTTTTTGGCAGTATCCAGGGAGCCATTGGCCCCAGAATCTATAAGAAATGTAACTGACCTACCTGTTATTGAAAGAGTTACCCAAGGTTCCACGCGGGTGATTGTTGTGGGGACTTGCACAGTTCCTGGGCACGTTCAGTCCTCCACTGCCAGTCCCAGGAGTTCTGGGAGGTCAAAGCTGGGGGTCTTGCTCGAGGGGTTAACTGATGTCTCTTGTCTCGAGGGACTTCTAATGACCCTCTTGCTTGCAGAGTGAGTATGGCCCTGGGGGAGGCAGAGTCTTGGATTTGGGCATTGTCTGGCTCAGTGCCAAGGCTGTCTACATTTAAAATACATTCCTGGTGGGTTTTTTTTTCCCTCTCAGTTTAGGAGAGCCCCTGGTTTCTATCAGTGCAGAAGCAAGGAGTTGGTAAGCCTGGGTACGGGATTTAGCTTTGGCTTCCTCCTTAAGTTTTTCCTGCTGGGCTTTTTCTAGGTCTCTATTGTCAAAGATTTTAAAGGCTAGATTAATTATGTCACTTTGGGCAGTTTGGGGGCCCTGCTTCTGACTTTTGGAATTTCCAATGAATATCGGGAGCTGATTGGGAAATATAGTGTAGATGGAGGAATAAAGCACCTTCACGGGTGTCTGGACTGAGATTAGTATAGCATTCAAGGTTTCTCTGATTCTATCTAGAAAGGCTGCCTGATTTTCATCACCTTATTGAGAAATTTCCAAAAAGAAATTTGTGAATGGTCACCTACAGTTCTGCCACAAGGCAAGTTATAAATTTGTGAGACTGTTGGTCAGGTGAAAATGAAGAAGGATTTGATAAGTGGAACAAGTGTGGTTAAGAGAGAGGGGGCTGCTTTTGGAAGGTCTGGATATATAGGATTCACTTTACTTGCTGAGATGCTAACAATTGTTGTCAAGGTTTAGAAGAATTTGTGGATCAAGGGTTCTGTTTTCTGGCCAAACTGACATGTTATCCAATTTATACTGTGGCCAGGCAGTATTGTAATAGAAAATTAATCTCTTAGATTTTAAATCAGCAGTGAGACCAGGGACTGCCCATTTCCTATGATAGTGGACAGGGTGAGGAGAAAACTCTTACTCTTAGATGACTTAGAAACAATCAAAAGGATGTTCCCCCTTGAGAGTTTTAAGCCCTAGTGAGTGTGTGGAGAAGTGGATGGAGGAGTCCCACTGTCTCACTCACTCCTAGGGTCCCAATCCTGGCAGAGGCAGCTCTCCCCTAGAGCTAGGATTTCCAGATGTGTTGTCCTGGACAGCAGAGAAAGAGAGTGCCAGACAGAAAAGAGGGGGGCATTTTTCCTTACCCTGAGATGATTTGCTGGTGTTGGTGCCACCATCACACCACCCTCTATTGCCCATTTCAAAATTTGGTTGTCTTTTTTATCATTGAGTTTTAGGATTTCTATATCCTGGATATGGAACCCTTATTGGGTATGTGATTTCCATGGTTAGGATGTCTTTTTATCCTCTTGACAGAGTCCTTTGAAGCACAAGAGTATTCAGTTTTTAGGAGATCCCATTGATTTATTTTTTTCTTTCATTGCCTGTTAATTGGGTGTAAGGTCTAAGAAACCACATTCTACCACAAGATCTTGAAGATGTTTCCCTACATTTGCTTCTAGGAGTTTTATGGTTCTGGATTTTATATTTAGGTTTTTGACCTATTTTGAGTTAATTTTTGTTTAAGATGCAAGATTAAAGATTGGGATACTCTTTCATTCTTTTTGATATGGATTAATTTCTTCAAGCACCATTTGTTAAAGAGACTGATCTGCCCTAGTTGGGTGAACTTGGTAGCCTTGTCAAAAATCAATTGGCTAGGGAGGTGCAATGGTGGTTCAGTGGCAGAATTCTCGCCTGCCATGCCAGAGACCTGGGTTTGATTCCCAAAGCCTGCCCATGAAAAAAAAATTAATTGGCCACAGGAGGGTCTATTTCTAATCTCTCAATTCAGTTCCAATGGTCAATATGTCTATCTTTTTGCCAATAGCACACTGTTTTTATCACTGTAGCTTCAAAGTCAGGAAGTGGGAGTCCTCTTACTTCATTCTTCTTTTTCAAAATGTTTTTGGCTATTTGCGGCCCTTCCAGATAAATTTGGTAATTGGCATTCCCAATTCTGCAAAGCAGGCTGTTGGAATTTTGAATGGGAGTGCATTGAAACTATAAATCAATTTGGGTAGAATTGACATCTTAACGATATTTAGTCTTCCAAACCATGAACATGGAATGGAATGTCCCTTCCATTTATTTAAGTCTTTGTTTTTTTTTTTTTCTTTTTAGCAATGCCTGTAATTTTTTGAATGCAGGTCCTTTATATCCTTGGGTAAGTTTATTCATAGATAATTGATTCTTTTAGTTGCTATTATAAATGGAATTATCCCCTGATTTCCTCCTCATATTGCTCATTACTAGTGTAATGATTTTTGCA
>PVIY010025667.1:0-36361 GCA_004026745.1 Myrmecophaga tridactyla | reverse complement strand
CGGGCATTCTAAACACTGTACTACCTGTGCACCCTCCTAATCATTCTTTTTTTTTTTTTGACGATCAGGCACTAGGGAAAAACGAACCTGGGTCTCCGGCATGCCAGGTGAGAACTCCCCCAGGGAGGCACTGTGGCCCGCCCTCCTATCACTCATTTTTAACAGTTTCCATGCCTTCAAAACATTTCTTTATCCAAGCAAAGATTCAGCTTCTCCATAATTTTTAATTATTGCCAACACAGAGCATAATAACTTTTACTACTGTTACATGTTATTTAAGTTTTCAGCCACAATTCACAAAATGAACCCCTAAACCAGGCCTTACCAGGGCCAATGAGGGTCAGTTTAAAAAGTCCTTTTCATTTTCTTTTAGCCATCAGAAAATATTAGGAACAGAAAGAAATACAAAGTAAACAGACTGATAAATACTTCTATTCTAAGTAGCTACTGTTATATACCCAGACCCTGTGAAAAGTACATTGTGAGGATTCTAAAAATTCTCTGAGAATATTCTATATTATCTCCATTTGAACGATGAGAAAGCAGAGGCTCAGAAAAGTAAAGGAACTTGCCCGATCCACACAGCTACTTAGAGACTGGTGATGGATTAAGTCCAGATTTGTCAGCACCGTTTGCTTAATTACTGTTGCGTCGCCTCTGTGTGCAGACACAGGCCGGCCTGTAAATTGGCTTAAGATACCTGCTCCTGTGCTGTGGCAGGGTTTGACAGCTATCGAAGATCTGTACCACCTTCTACGGCACAATGTTGATGCCGATAAACAAATGCCCACCCAAGGAATACATTTTCTAATCCCGCTTACGCCTGGGTGAGGCTGTAACATAACAGGTTGTTACCAAGGGAAGGTGGACAGAACTGACGAACGTCACTTTCAGGGCTGGCCCATAAAAACGCCCAAAAGCTCCTCCACACCTACCTCCTTCCTCGCATCCCATCTTCCATTAGAGGCAACCAGGGTTGCCAGATAAAATGCGGGATAGCCAGACACATTTGAATTTCATAGAAATAATATTTTAGTATAAGTATAGCCCATGCACTGTTTGGGACATACTTGTACTTCTCAGGGGCGCTGGTATTCAGGTTGCCAGATTTAGTAAATAAAAAGTATTAAAAATGTAATGTCCCAATGAGTGCATGGGACGCATTTACTACTATGATACAAGCAGCACTAATACGACTCGTACTAACAGAAGTGCCAGGGATGTATCATTCAAGTATTAGACGGGGGCAGCATGGAGAATGGGGCTCGGATGGGTGGTAGAGTCACACCAGCCTGCCCACCACTGCACCCCCTAGCTTGCGATTTTACCTTCTCTAGCCTCAATTTCTTCATCTATAAAATAGCAGCACCAATGCTTTCTTGAGAAGATATTATAAAAACTAGGATAATATATGCAAATATAGAATAATATTTGGCACATAATAAATACTTAATAACCTACTAATATTATTACTGATTTTCATTATTTAAAAAAGGCTAATTTTACATTTTTAATACTTAATGAGCTGGGAAATGATGAATTTGTGCCATTCTTAATTAAAGTTCATTTTATTGTTGATGGGTAATTATTAAATCCATATTTTTATAATTAGCTATTTCTCATCTCATTGTCTTTGAACTCAATGATTGACTCCGATAATTTTTAAGCTATCAGTCTTCTACCTGCGTTTCCCCATTGCACTAGCACCACTAAGTGGACGAGTTTCTGCTTGTAGTTCTCAGCACAAGGTCCTACAAACACGCTGGACAGAGTCGGAAAGCTGCCTCTTTTCATTTTTGTTGAGCACATCTCTAACCGACCAGCTCTGTAGGTAGAATTCAGAAGTTACTTTCCTGTGCAATTAGATCACCATCAAATCACTCTGTCATGACTCTTAAAAGCCAGGCTGTTCAACACTATAAACCCCAAGCCTGGGGCACAGCGCTCCTGCATGCATGCTCCCAGATATTAAGAACCTGCTGTCCCCAAATCACACACTCCGGGGCCTCTTTCTGACTTAAAGAGCTCCACTGTATAAGACGAAACCTGAACCCTAATTCGAAATCACTTTTTTTAAATGGTATTTGTTGAAACACTATTTTAGAAGAATTTTTTTTTAATCTTGAAGGTGATCAAAATGAAGCTATGATTTCATATATAAATTTGCACTCATAAATCTCTTCTCAAAGAGAAAACTGGAAATAAAAGGTGAATCCCTGATCTCTCACTGATTTGCAGTGTAATTTGGAGTTAATGACTTTGTGCCAGTTTCTCACCTTAGTTACAAACCACAGAAGCGGAGAGTTGAGAAAGGAAGGCTTGACCCGGGTTGTGGGGCTATAGGAAGCAGCACGGAAAGCTCTGTGTGTTTACACATAAAGATCTTTTTGTCACATGCCAAAAGGGTTTCAGGGGCTTTACAGGTGCCCCACTGGGTTCATGTCATTCAAAGCAATAACAGTGTGTATCAATTTTCACATTTTCAAAAAAATTCAATAAATAAAATATTAACATTTTCCCCTTTTAAAATAGTATTTTGAGAGCCTTCAGGTATGACTAATTAAGCATGGCTACCAGGTGTGGAGAGCTGAAGAGCGCACCCATAACTCAGTTTTCTACAAGGCTGAGCATGGCCAGTTGTCCAAGAGCATGCGGCCACTAAATCGTTGCTTTTATTTTTAGTCACCTGCTACTTAATTTATACCCATTATGAACTACTGGTTAAACTGAAAAAGTTAAGGAACTATTGGCATTAATACCTGCCTTAGTTTCAGATTGTTTTATGACAAATGCCACATGATGGGTTGGTTTAAACAATGGTAATTTACTGGCTTGTTGGTTTCAAAGACCAGAAGTCCAAACCAAGGCTGGCTAGAAGGCTTGCTTCTCCCAGGGGTCAGCAGTGTTCTGGCTGGCAGGTAGAATGGGGGAAATGCAGTTTGCCACATCCCAGCTCCAGCATAACAAAAGAGTATTAGAGGATGAGTTTGAAACCAATGGCTGAATAATTGGTGCAGTTTGAAGCCATAAATTGAGTTTCCCAAAAGCTACAATTGTTCAATTTTCTCCAATATATTGGTTTAGAAAACAGATGGATATTGGTCCAGGATTGCCAGTTTGATAGGCAGAAGCAACAGAAAACAAGAGGGCACAGGAGTTAAAAATGCTGGTGAGAGCAGTTTAAGTGCTGACAAGAAAGGATAGGTCCTATATAAATTTTTTGAATGGAGAAAAACCAGGTGGGGAATGATAGACTGGGGAGAAAACAGAAGGCTCAAAGTCCTGGAGATTATATTGAAGCTCAAAACAGATATATTGGGAATGATGTTTGTAGAGAAGTGGAAAATTTTGTTGTTGCATCTGCAAAGTGGAATGTTGGTTGCTAGTTTTTTTAGGGATAGAGAAAGACTGACAGAATGTGGGGTATGGCTTCTGAGAAGGATACTGATATGATGTGGAGGTGAAGGTCATAGTATAAATAATGGCAAGGAAACTATGAATTAGAGAGCTGGAGGGATTGTCCACATGAATATTAGTGGTTGAAAGGAATACTATAATTCAGGTGCCAGAATTCTTAATGAATTCTGGGCATTAACCAAAATACATCATTAAGAGGATGAACTTTGAGTTTAAAATGCCCAGCATCAGATATAAATTCTTTCACTTGAGGTAGTTTATGAGTTAAACCTCAGTATTATTGTATAACTTTATGAATTTATGTGTACCACCTCAGTATTATTGCTGTATAACTTCATGAAGTTATATCACTTTATGCATTTATACATATTACTCTGTGTATTAGTGTGTATCACGCTATACATTTGTACACTCATAAATGTATGTAAATGCAAGCTATCTCAAAGGAAGTAAAACAGGATGTCTGCCATGCTGCTAATCGCATCCAGGCTCACTCAGGCATGTCCGAAGGGCCTGCCTACCCACGTCCAGGGCTGCCCATATCTTGAACAAAAGAATTCAGCTAAGGGCCAGATAGTAACTCCTGCCCTGCAACTTCTGTTTACCTCCCATTCCAATGATAACTCCCCACCTTACTTATGAGCCTATATAATCTGGAAACAAAGAATATTCAGGGCTCAGACTTTGGACAGGAGTCCTCTGAGACTTCTGCAACAATAAAAGCTCTGTCCTTTCTTGGGTGTTGTTCGGAGTTTTCCCTACTTCACACTTACTAATCTTGGTACTTGCTTCCTAAGCTTCCTTTTTATTTAATTCCTAACCTTCCTTTTTAGTTATCTGTAAAATACTGATAAAAATATTTCATAATATTTTTGTATTAAAGAAACAACAGTGGTTTGCCACTCCTGTGTTTCTCTCTTCCCTTTTATTGCTGTTTACAGGTCTGAGTTCATTTCTCTTTTTTGCAGTCAGCAGTTATCAACACACATTACTAAAATTCTCTTTTCCAACATCAGCCCCTAGAGCAACAAGCTCATTAGGTATATATCTGCCTTCAAATTAGAGTTTTTACCAAATGTTTTGGTGTTGAATTGGTTCGATCCTCATATTCCAGCCTCCATGCCTAGAATCCTCACTGTCCACTGATCAATCTTAAGCCAGTGTCACACACTTTAGATGTTTTTATGGCAGCACTCTTTCTGGATACCAAATTCTATTACAGATGGGCTCCTTAATACTACTGCTAGCATTAAATGTTCAGAGCATAGTTGAAAGGGTTGAAAGACAGGGTAGCTCTGGAGAGGTGAACAGGGTGGAGGAAAAGAAAAGCAAACCTGAGGGCAAAGCACAAAGGAATGTAATTAACTGGTTTCTAGTGTGATTGGAATCTGGGGACAAAGGTACTTCTCAAGGATTGAAACTGTTTGGGGCTGTCAGGTGTTGTTTGGTCTGATAGTTAAGATGTTTCACTT
Source organism: Myrmecophaga tridactyla (assembly GCA_004026745.1). Taxonomy (NCBI): domain Eukaryota; kingdom Metazoa; phylum Chordata; class Mammalia; order Pilosa; family Myrmecophagidae; genus Myrmecophaga; species Myrmecophaga tridactyla. The sequence goes on along the minus strand of PVIY010025667.1, from coordinate 31,472 downwards.
ACAAATTCTGGTTTCATTACCTCCCTAGATGCTAGAACTCTGAACTTTTTGAGGTCAGTGGTGCTGCAGCACCACTGGGCTTTATCCGAGTTGCTGACCCCCAACTTTGACAAGTATACAAGATTCACAAGGTAGACGGTAAAACTGACTTGAGTTTTACCAGAAATAATTGTGTGCTTTAAAGGAAACTGAAAATCTGTTCCAGAATATATGGTTTTCAGCGAGTTTCTTAGTTCTACCATAATATATCAAAATTGATTCCTTAAGTTTTCAAAAATAAAAAGCATTGTTGTTATCACTACCATATAATCACCATCACAGCCCACCCCTACCCACCTTTCCATTGTCTTCATCACCACCTTCTCTTTTTCCTGCTCCTCATCACTAAATATGTTGAGCACTGGCTTCAGCTAGGTAGTGGGTTCACCTAGCACGTAGATGCAGTTGGGAGAAGAACCCCTTCTCTTGTCCCCTAGGACATGCTGGTAATGAGGAAGATTGGTAAGCAGCCTTTTATTTAAATGCCTTGTTTCCTCAGGAATTCTGGTAGCAGTTTTTCCTTCCAGGGCAGACCTGGTGGGTTCTATTAGGTCAAATAACATTTCCTCCAATTGCATTTGTCTCAGAGTCACAGCCTTGTTATTAAATTGATCTCACCATTTCCCCCCAAGCTGTTATCAAAAGAGAAGGAAAATCTAATATGCCCGCACCCATGGAAGTGAGGACTGCATTCAAATGAGAAAATTAATTAGTTCACAAATTATGAATAAAAAAGACCCATCATGTACCAGACCTAAAATTCCTCAGAACTCCTGAGTATATTACCTTTTTAGCATTAACTACACACATGTGCATGCACACACACATATAGACTCATAATTAAAGCCATTATTAGTACTAATTTAGCTTTTTATTACGTCGAACAAGTATAACCAGAATCTGCCTTTTGGTAACATCTGCCGATCTATCCAGTTTCCATCCAAGTAGTAAGTCTAACCTTCAACTATTCCATGTCTACCATCATGACTCCCTAAATCAGTTCTCCAGGCTAAACGTTCCAAGTTTCTTTACTCTTCCTCGCCTGACAGGATTTCAGGTCTCTCGGCTGCTTTCCTCTAAAGGACTCTATTTTGTCACATCTTAGACAATACTCCTTAGACCAGAGTGACCATGTAGCAGGGACCAGTACTTACAAAGCAGACGCTGCACTTCCAGTGGTACATCCGAGTCTGGCACTGCTTTTCCTTCATTGTTGGAATTTTCAGCTGGAGACCCAGTTTTGCATTTGCCCCACAAACAGTTGTCACCCACATCGATGGCTGGGCCTGATTAGTCTGCCAGTGGCTATTTTTTCAGCAGATTTCAGCTATGGCATGTTGAAAAATGTATTGCAGTTCCTTGGAGTGATTAGTTACACTCTGAAAAGGGCTCTGTAAATAAAATATTATTATGGCTATTCAAATTTTTATAAAGAAAGCACTCTCCTACTGTTCTTTTCCTGAATTAATTAGCTTTCCTGAAGATGTTTATTCTCAGGAGCTCATCCTACAAAGTATGCAGGATTGTTCCCTACAGTGCTGTTATATTTCATATCTTAGGTTGGAATTTTTTTATTTGGGGCTGTTATAAGGTTTAGAAAATAAAAAAGATAGAGTAAGATGATAATTGATAAATAAAATCTAGTAGACGCAACATGCAGGCACCCATGCTAAGCCCCACAGAAGCAAAATCAAAAACCTAAGCTAGTTTATATTTCCTATAAAAGCCCCACCTGCCCAGAAAACCACATTTAAATACAGTTGATTAGTTCTCCCTTGCTAATTTCCTCATTCCTAAGCAACACCTGCTCCCCACTCTGGAAGAATGCTGCCCGCACCCACACCAAGTAAAATGGAAACTTAATGTCAGCCAATCAGAACCTTCTCTCACTTGCTTCCATATTCACCTGATATGAGCTTCTCCTTCCCACCCCTTCAGTGGAACTTCTTTCTACATTCTGAATGGCATGCGGTCTCACTTGTGAATCACTTGATAAAGCTGTGAGATCCTAAACTGCATGAAAAGTTTTTCTTTTACCATAAGAATCAAACAGAAAAAATCTTCGCTATGACTGAATGAAGAAGCAAAAATATCCAAACAAGCCAGGTGACATCATCAGATCAAAGTAGCACCACATCATTTTAATTGTACAAATAATAAAACAAGTAATGCTTAATGCTTCTAGGTGCCAAGGACAATAATAAGTGCTTTGTATCTATTATCTCATTTAATCTTCAGATTAACCCTACGAGATTGGTACTGTCATTATCTGCATTTTATAACTGAGTAAATGGAAGCCCAGAGAAGGTCAGTACTTGCCCGTTGTCCCGCAGCTAGATTAGAAAGGAAGCCATGTCGGTTGAGCCCATGCTGCCTCCTGGCGGCCATTAGTTGCAGCCCAAGGAACTGGGGCAGAAAAACCCAGTGACTGTGACGGCTCAGAGTCTGGGAACACAGGCTTCACATCCTGCTGACACAAGTGTCAATCAATTAGTACAACCTTTCTGGAGAGTAATTGGGCACTCTGTATCAAAAGCCTTACAATTTACTCAACGGAAAGTGAACTGTTCAAATATGCATGCTCAGTGAGATCATTTGTGGTGATGTAAGAAATAGCAAAAAAAGTAAAAATTGTCTACAGCTCAACAGTAGGGTATTTGGTAAATAAATGGTGGTAGATTATACAAAGCGGTTACCATAAAGTTATTAAGAATTATGATTTAAATGTATACAAATATAAAAGGTATAGATGCTATTGCATATGTGAAAACACACATACAAAACAGAATCTAAAATATGATACTGTTTATTAAAATGCATACATACATACAAAAAATTAAAAACAAAAAAATTATTTTGAAAATGCTGTACTTTGAGGAAATACAAATGGCAAAAAGGCAGATGAAAAGATGCTCAAACTTCCCTGGCTATTAGGGAAATGCAAATCAAAACCACAATGAGATATCCTCACAACCACCAGAATGGTCATTATCAATAAAACAGAAAATGACAAGTGTTGGAGAGGATGTGGAGAAAGAGGCACACTTATCCACCATTGGCGGGAATGTCAAATGGTACAACTGCTGTGGAAGGCAGTGTGGCGGTTCCTCAGGAAGCTAAGTATAGAATTGCCATATGATCCAGCAATCCCGTTGCTAGGTATCTACTCAGAGGACATGAGGGCAAGGACACAAATGGACATTTGCACACCAATGTTTATAGCAGCATTATTTACAATTTACAAGAGATGGAAACAGCCAAAAGGTCCATCAACAGACGAGTGGCTAAACAAACTGTGGTATATACATATGATGGAATATTATGCAGCTGTAAGACAGAATAAAGTTATGAAGTATGTAACAATATGGATGGACATTAGGGCATTATGCTGAGTGAGATTAGCCAGAAACAAAAGGACAAATACTGTGTGGTCTCACTGATATGAACTGACATTAGTGAATGAACTTGGAGAATTTCAGTTAAGAACAGAGACGATCAGGAGACAGAAATAGGGTAGATATTGGGTAATTGGAGCTGAAGGAATACAGATTATGCAATGGAACTGACTATAAAAATTCAGAAATGGATAGCACAATACTACCTATCTGTAATACAATAATGTTAGAACACTGAATGAAGCTGAATGTGAGAATGATAGAGGGAGGAGGGCTGGGGGCACGAATGAAATCAGAAGGAAAGGTATACGATAAAGCCTGAGATGGTATAATATAGGAAATGCCTAGAGTGTACAATGATAATGACTAAATGTACAAATATAAAAATGTTTTTGCATGAGGAAGAACAAAGGAATGTCAATACTGCAGGGTGCTGAAAATAGATGGTAATTAATATTTTAAAACTAACTTATGTGTGAGACTAAAGCAAAAAATGTTTATTTAGCACAAAATTTATATTTTGACTAGTGTATTTCCTAATATAACTTACATGGACAGCTTAATTGAACATCATAAGTGCATAGAACCTTGAGTAGGGCATGATATTTTGTAGGTTTGTCCACATGATGCCCTGATAAATCCCAGAGTGATTTGAACGGTGAATAAAAAAGTATTTGCAAAGTCCCCTTTGCGGGATGGTGAGAAAGGGGGAAAACTCAATTTCCCCAAGTGGAGAATTCTTGATATTCTCACAGGCAGTGGGGACAGCCAAAGCAATAAGCTGAGCCCTCAATCTTGGGGTTTGTTCATATGAAACTTAACCCCACAAAGGATAGGCTAAGCCTACTTAAAATTAGGCCTAAGAGTCACCCCCAGAGAACCTCTTTTGTTGCTCAGATGTGGCTTCTCTCTCTCAGCCAACAGGATAAGCAAACTCACTACCCTCCCCCTCTCTACATGGGACATAGCTCACAGGGGTGTGGACCTTCCTGGCAACATGAGACAGAAATCCTGGAATGTGCTGGGACTCAACATCAAGGGATTGAGAAAATCTTCTTGACCAAAAGGGGGAAGAGAGAAATGAGACAAAATAAAGTGTCAATGTCTGAGAGATTCCGAACAGAGTCGAGAGGTTATCCTGGAGGTTATTCTTACACATTAAGTAGATATCCCCTTTTTAGTTAAGGTGTAACAGAGAGGCTGAAGGGAACTGCCTGAAAATGTAGAGCTGTGTTCCAGTAGCCGTGTTTCTTGAAGGTGATTGTATAATAATATAGCTTTTGCAGTACGACTGTGTGATTGTGAAAACCTTGTGTCTGATGCTCCTTTTATCTACCTTATCAATAGACGAGTAAAACATATGAATTAAAACTAAATAAATAATAGGGGGAACAAATGTTAAAAAAAAAAATCTAAACTTCTTTTCCAAAGTGGTTGTACTATTTAACATGCCCACAAGCATTACATAAGAGTTCCAGTTCCCCCACGTCCTTGCCAATACAAAGTCATCTTTTCAACTTGAGCCATCTGATAGGTGTGTTCTCCTCAATGTGGTTTTAATTGACTATTCCAGAATAGGTGTGTATTTTCTGGTGCCTTTAGTTTGCAGTTCCCTAAGATCTAATGATATTGAAAATCTTTTCATATGTTTTTATGTCATCTAAACATCTTCTTTGGTGAATATCTGTTCAAAATTTTGTCCTTTTCTTTAGAATGATTTCCTGTTATTGCATTTTTAGACTGCTTTATCTACATATGCATAATCCTTTTTCAGACATATGCTTTGCAAATATTTTCTCCACGACTAATGTTGGTCTTTTTATTTTCTGAACAGTGTCTTTTGAAAAGTAGAAGTTATTAAAGAACTCTAAATTATCAGTTTATCCTTCTCTAGATCCTGTTTTTGTTTTTGTAGCTAATAAATCTTTGCACGAGCCAAAAAAAAAGCTGTGCTTTGAAATTTTTGGCTTTTTTGTATATATACTATTTTGCACAAAAAAGAAGGAAAAAAGTCAACTGTGATGATAAAAAAGTATTCAAGCCCTCTAGCCTCCTATATTCTAGAGCAGCTAGAAAGAAAAATATGAGAGGATCATGTGGTAGCCCATGACAAACTCTGGGATCTGTCCCATAACCACTTGTTGAAGAGTGCTTTGAAGACTATTGCTTTTTTTATTTCTTTGCTTTGTAAATATGTTGTACTATACAATAAAAAAAGTAAAAAAATAAATAAATAAATGAAGTAAATTTTTTTTTAAAAAAAACCATGGTGGACTCCTAATTTTATCCAGGCTAGCAGACGTAATTAAGACTCTTTCCAACCCATTGCTTAAATTATTAAAGGGCTAAAGATGTCTGAATATTAAAAGCTTCACTTGCTTAAATTAACGTGTGCCCTTGCCAGAATACAGACCATTTCCAAAAATAATGAATGAATGCAGCCAACAGAGGATGGATTGGGAAAATTTTGTTGTGTCATAAACGAAGAAAATAAATACTTGAGGAAAAACCTCTGTGCTATAGGGTTTCAAGATAGAAGCCACTTTCCCCCAAAGAAGCAGAGCTGTGACACTGCACAAATCCAGGAGCACAAGACACAGGGAACACAGGTGCCTCTGGAGAAACAACATGACCTGCTGTGGAGCAATGCAAGAAAGGGGCTGATGAAACAGATTAACTGACACAAATAAATGTGATTAAAAGGAATACTTATTTTTAATATCTTTAACTACAAAGGAATGGAATTTTTACCAACCAAGCTAAGCATCTCAATTTAAAAAAAAAATTGCTTCGATATACAAGAAAGATTTCTCTGCATGAAAAAGTGTATTGTACTCTTTCATACAATTTTTTCAACTGACTCCATTTCATTAACTAGCCTCAGCATAGAAATGCAACTAAATTAACGGGCAATCACAGGATTGGTACAGAGGATTAGTTCTGTCCTTCAGCAGCCAGCCACAGGTTGAGAGCTGAAGGAGAGTAACCTGCCAAAAGACTCTTTCATTATGTCTACCCCTCGAGTCACTGAATGGAATTAAATAATTGTGCCTCTTAGATGCCTCTAAGGTAACACAGGAGAAATTTATCAGTTACTGTTGCATTCAGCTGCAAGTATCAGATACCTGACGGGGCTTTTTTTTTTTTTTTCCACACTACAAACGTTGCAGAGCTGGTGTGTCACTGAGAACCCAGGTTCTTCTATATTTTTGCTCTGTCTTTCTGGGTGTATGACTCTCTTCCTAAAGGTCACAGAACAGCTACTGCCAGTTCTCAGTTGTTAAAAAGCTGAATAACAGCAACCACCAAAAGTAGCCTGGTGCCTAACAAGGTACAACTATCCTGAATACAGTTGAAAATGTGTATTTTGGTTAAAATCTGTATGAACATATATTAAAATGAGGAGGAAAGACAAAAAAAAAAACTAGTCTGGTAATTTCCAGACACTTAACTATTTTTAGAAGTCCTCTCTGCATTTCCCAGATATGGGTAAGACTAACTATTGATGCATATGACTACTGCCTATATCAATTTCTGTTGCAGGATCAGAATATATTATTCCTCTGTGTTAGCAATGACATTGTAAAGAAGAAATTTAGGAGTTCAGTGGTCCAGGCCTCACCTTTCAAGATCCTTTAATTTGGAAATGGGGAAAGATCTCTAAGTGCCAAATGTCTCACAGCCAAGGATAAAATGGCCAACCAGGGAAGGGTTGTCAGGGCAGGCCTGGAACGTAGGCAGTGCAATAGCAGTAAGAATGATGCATTAATTGAGCACTTGTGTATCTGATAGTGCATTAAACACTTTAAAGTCATTGCATGAAATCTAAGTAATGCTCCATCTTGAGGTACTTCTGTTAGCTCCATTTTAAAGCTGAGGATTAGAAGAGTTGAATAACTTGTCAGAAATCACACAGCCAGGAAGTGACAGAGCTGGGATTCAACCCCAGGCGATGTGAGTAGAGCAGGCGGCTGAAACTCAAATGCACACAGTCCCATTCTCAGATGATCTGCAGTAACAGGCAGGGGCTTTAGAAAAACATCTGTTGCTCTCTCAGCAGCTGAGAAGACTTCCAACTGAACTAGAAAAAATGACACACATTCAACATGAATCCTCAGATCACAAAGACCCTTGGTCTGTATAGCACTATCTAGGCCCAGAGCTCCTGAGCTACAGGGTTTTAAAAAAAATTTTAGTTGCCAAAAGCTGCCATGGAAACTACTTATCTTCCCAAATTAAATATGAGCAAATATAAGTCACGTCAACTTGGCATAGATATTGCGTTCATTTCTCAATTTGTCTTTTGCTACATGAAAGGTCCCTGTTTGATCACCACACCGAAAGGATAAAAGATAAAGAGCACTGATGCTAAACTGCATTTTCATATTAAACAAATATGTACCCATAACATGACAGAAGGGAGAAGCAATTGTAAACCAAAGGATAGGAAAAATGAAAGTATTGGAGCCCATGTCACCATAAGCCAAGTTTCAGAGAACATGTGGTACAATAGAATCTATCCTCATAGAGAAAAAAAATCCCTTATTAAGTTCAAACAATATGCTGGTATATGGAAACTACCCAGATAATAGGAGAGAACAAGATTGTTGACACTCCCTGAAGTCAGCAAAACTTGCAGTCGTGAACTTCAATAGATGACAATATAAATCACGTTCTTTCTGAAAAGCAATAACCATGTCTAATAATCGTCAATGATAAAGAACAGGAAAGTTACCCTTCTGGCGTTTTTTTAAGGAAATGGCCTACAGTTTTGTGAGAACATGGTCTGGGAAAGCTAAAACTGGAAGTTTTTTGGATTTTTTTGCTTGTTTTCAACTGAGAAAATTTACATAACATAAAACTAGCCGTTTTACAGTGAACAACTCAGTGGCGGTCAGTGCGCTCACAATGCTGTGCAATCACGACCTCTCTCTAGTTCCAAAACCTTTTCATCATCCCAAAATAAAATATTCATTCAGCAGTGACTCCCCATCCCCTTCCCTTGACAACCACCAACCTGCTTCCTGTTCCAATAAAGAATTTACGAAATGTACATTTTGATATATTTACCCAGAAGCTGTCAATATTTTAGTCTGTATTATACAGTCACTAAATGAAATGGACAAACTTACTAAATCAAGAAAATAGTGTAATTTAGACTCAGCATTCCAAAAGGAATGCCTCTACCTTCTTGTCTTTTAACATTTTAACCACAAAGTCCATGCAGAATGCCATATGCTCTAAATTTAATAACTACTCACGTTACAATAGTGAAAGGTGGGACGGCCAGCAGGTCAGGAAAGCACAAAGAGCTCCACCCTTCCCCATCCGTGCGAGTTGTCTGGCATTTTATTTAGCAGATTCTGACAAAGACACTATGTGGGCTATTAGCTGATATTCCTGGAATTACTTAGCTCGCCAAATGTCAAACCATCCCCCAAAACTTTGTGAGATAAATTGTTAACTAGAATATTCTGCTACAGAAAACTATCAAAATAAAAACGTTCCCTTCTAGGCTCAATTCTCCCAAAGTGGATAGGAAATAGTGGTTACAATATAAAATCCTCCTTTGTTGCCATGCCCACATACAGATTATACTGCCATACCAGATATAAGCTCAAGTGAGGGGAATGAAAAAGAAACATGCCTAAAAGACATTCAATCATTCAACAGGAGCTTATGGTATGCCAGGTGGGAGTACAACCTGGTAGAAGACACTTGGAAGGATATCAGAAAAAAACTACAAATACTTAAATAGTACTTACTGTGCACTTGGAACTATTCTAAGCAATACATATATAAACGCATTCAATTTTTACAACAATCATGCAAAGAAGCTATAATTCTTATCATTATTATCATCCTCACTTTACAGAGAATGAAACAAAGACACAGAGAGATTAAATGACTTACCCAAGGCCACTAGAGACAAAGGTGCAATAGGCAGAATTCAGCCCAGGCACTTGGCTTCAGAGTCCGTGCTCTTAACCAGCTAGGCCACTCTAGCATTCTGCACAAGTAAAGGTGCCCAAAGAAGGCTTCTATTTCATGGCTAAACCACTCAGTTTACAACCCCTATGAAGGAGATCAGTGAATTCCAATTTGGGGAAAGTGACTAGACCCCAAAAAAGTCCTACAGATTCTGAAGGTTGAGTACTCACCTAGAGTGAAGCCACCAATTTGCAAACCCCACCCAAAACACAGAGCTTCCACTCAGCTTTTTGATGCCACACCTTTGAATATGAAGGGACAACCAAGGATCATCTAGAAATTTAAGAAAGCTTCTATCATGAAAAACAGAGATCAAAGCAAGCATAAAAAACAAAAGTGCTCAGAGGAAATAGACGATTCAGAAAAAAAGTCCTAGGAGGTATCTTCTTCCAAGGTAAGGTTGTTTCATCCAAACTGAAAATCTGTTGTTTTAGCACAGACACCTTCATCAATTATCTGAGCCAGATCTTTCAGATTATTTGCTGCAGCTTCTACATCAGCACTTGCTGCTTCACCTTGCATTTCTGTTTATGGAGACAGTTTCTTTCCTTAATCCTCACGAGCCAACCTCCGCTAGCTTCAAGCTTTTCTTCTGCAGCTTCCTCGCCTCTCCCAGCCTTCACAGAATTAAAGAGAGTTAGGGCGTTGCTCTGGTTTAGGCTTTGGTTTAAAGGAATGTTGTGGCTGATCTGATCTTCTATCCAGGCCACCAGAACTATCTCCATATTAGCAATAAGGTTGTTTTGCTTTCTTATCATTCGTGTGTTCACAGGAGCAGCACTTTTCATTTCCTTCAAGAACTTTTCCTTTGCATTCACAACTGGGCTAACTTGCACAAGAGATCTTGCTTTCGGCCGGTCTGGGCTTTTGACATACCTTCCTCACTAAACTTTATCATTTCTAGCTTTTACTATAAAGTGAGAAAGTGCAACTCTTTCTTTCACTTTAATACTTAGAGGCCATTATAGGGTTATTAATTGGCCTAATTTCAATAATTATAATGAAAAAGTTTGAAATAGTCTGAAAATGACCAAAATGTGACACAGAGACACAAATTGCACACATGTTGTTGGAAAAATGTTGAGGACAGATTTGCCCAATGCAGGTTTGCCACAAAACTTTCAATATGTAAAAAACACAACTATCTGTGAAGCACAATGAAGTCAATTGCAATAAATGAGGTATGACTGTATACGTATAAACTATATGTGTATTAATTATTTGCATATTAATTAAGTACATAGGATATCACCACACTGAAGGGGTGGGGTAAAATAAGCTAACCTGAAGTAACTTCAGAAAATGGTGTTTTGACTGGAAACTACAAAACTAAAGGAATAAGAAGACTGTACAGTATATACACTGTACCGTGGTTGGTAAGTTTGTTTCTCATGGAGAATAAGTTAGCAATTCTAAAACTGCTTTACATGTATGTTGTTTGTTTGTTTTTGGGTGCATGGTCCGGGACTTGAACCCGGGTCTCCCACATGGAAGGCGAGCATCCTATCACTGAACCACCTGTGCACCCTACATGAATGTTGGATTAAACAAATAAGCAAAAGAATAACGAATGGTGGGAGGTAGGTTTCTCATTGTCAGAGATGAAAGTTACACAAAAGAAAGAAAAAAACTATAATGAACACTGTGGTACTGGATTCAAATCAGAGACATCATTATGAATTCATGCGTAGCTTAAAATATATACAGATGGAGAGCTATATTAACAATTATAGATATGTATGTAGTCGTGGGTTAATGTATATGCATGCATTACCTTGCTCTATTTTCTAAGAAAGCCTAGAAGCAATGGTACCACCAGTAGCAGTAAGTATATCTAGCACCCAGGTCTTGGTTCCTAAAATACCATTCTCCAATAAAAGAAACCAGGGCTACTTGGGAAAATGGCTGATTCTAGGACTGGACAGGGAAAATACAGACTGAGCCTAGAACACTGTGAAACAGGAGAAAGCAAAACGTGCTCAAAAAAACAAATGATGGGGTATGTCAAAGGAACACAGGAGGCAACCAAAGAACTCTCATTGGGTAAAGCTGGAACAATTTTGAGCAACGAAATAAATGTCATTTATTGAATTATAAACCAAAATATAAAATTAATCTTTATGAGTCCCTGTTGATACAAATACATGATGGAATAAATAAAAGGGAGAAAGACAAGTCTTTCTCAAGGAAAAATTCCAAATACTATATGTACATATTCCCCACTCTAGGAGACAGAGCTTAGTCCTTCCCTCTTTGAATGTGGGCTAGATTTAGTGATTCAATTCCAAAGAATAGAGTATGGAAAGGGAAAAATAGTAATTTTACAGTGGAGGAACCTGGCAAACATTAGCTTCACCAAGTGATCAAAGCTAACATGACCTGTGACATCATGTAAATGTCATATACTCCCTGGCATGACATCAGGAAAAGAGCACTTCAGCACTGCGAAATTCTTTCCAAAAACCCAGTTTCAGTTTGCTAATGCTGCTGGAATGCAATATACCAGAAATGAGTTGGGTTTTGCAATGTAGATTTATTAATTTACAAATGTACAGTTCTAAGGCCATGAAACCATCCAAATTAAGGTATCAAGAGAACAATACCTTCTCTGAAGAACAGCTGATGGTATCTGGGGTCCCTCTGTCACAGGAGAAGGCACATGATGACATCTGCTGGTCCTTCTCTCCATGTTTGGGTTTCAGTGGCTCCCTCTCTCAGCTCCTGTGGGTCCTTGTTTGTTTCTCCCAGGGTGTTTCTCTCTAAACTCTCTGGGCTTTAACTGTCTTTTAACCTCCTCACAAAGGACTCCAGTAAAGGATTAAGACCCACCTTGGATTGGATGGGTCACGTCTCAATTGAAACAACCTAACCAGAAGATCCCACTCACAACGAGTCTGTACCCATAAGAACAGATTAAAAGATCATGGTCTCTTCTGGGATACATAACAGATTCCAACCAGCACACTTAAAATCCCAAATTGAGGCACATCCTACAAAGTCTTTGAACAGTACTCTTCAAAACTGTCAAGGTTATGAAAAACAAGGACAGATACATAAACTTCCACAGATCCTATGAGACTAATGAGATGAATAAATGCAATGCGGAATCTGGATTGGATCTGGAAACAGAAAAATGATATTAATGGAAATACTAATGAAATCCAAACTATCAATCAAATGTGAAAGTAAACTAAAGATAAATATTTTTCATATATGCAAGAGCTCCAAAAAATTTACCTCTCTGACACTCTCAAGAAGCTCCTAGAATAGATGCTATCAAAAATAAGGAAATAACTAAAAAAGAGGAAAAATGGATTCAGGAATCAGGGGATACCATACAGAGCAGACAGAGGAATTCCAAGACAATAGCTCTGTAGGCAACCAGTCTGCAGACACCAGTCTAGATTGGGACAGGAGTTCATAAAACCCAGAGATGGGATGAAACAGAGAATGTAAACCAAGGGATAAAAAACTAAAGGAAGAAAACAACTGTAACAAAAGTTTTTCACTTCAATCAGAAAGTTTGAACATAAACCTACAACAAACTAAGCAAAAAGATAGATAGACGATAGATGGGGGGTGGGGGACAATTACTTCAGAATAATGAATAAAACAAAAAGAAAATATAATGTTTATTTAGTGAGGATGGAGAAAAAGAAAGTGAGATAGGGTGAAGAAATTAAATAAAAGAGCTAAATCTCTCATAGTGGGAAGACTCATTTGTTAAAAATGGAGCATCAATGAAAGCAGTATAAGCACACCATTAAAAATGTAAAAGTAAATGCTAGAAGAAATCATTCAAAAGATTAAAAATTGGTTGCCTCTGGGAAATGGGGAAACAGATTTGCAGTTTTTCATTATAAACTTTGTTTTTAAAATTCTTCGTGTTTTACTTTAATAAAAAGATATTTAATTTTAAAAAGAATAGGACATTAAACAAACCAAACACATGGAGCCCAGTATGGGAACAAGGGCTTATAATTCTATATAGCTTAATGTAATACCTGGATACATCCCAGAGTATATTGGGTAGATAATTTTAAAATATTGGCAAAGTCCCTTGAGGGACTGGAGAGAAAATATGGAACTATTAAACTTTCCCAACTGGGAAATCCTTGATTGATACTCTCAAATATTAGGGACTCCCAAATTAATAGGTCAAGCACTTGATCTTGAGGCTTGCTCTTTTGAAACTTATCTCTGTAGCGGAGAAGCTAAGCCAATCTATAATTATGTCTAAGAGTTACTTTCAGTAAACCTCTTTTGTTGCTCAGATGTGGCCTCTCTCTCTCTCCCTCTCTCTCTCTCTAAGCTCAACTCTGCAAGTAAAATTATTAACCTCCCCACCATCTGGGACATGACATCCAAGGGTGATCTCCCAGGCAATGTGGGACATGAGTCCCAGGGAAGAGCCTGGCCCTGGCACAGTGGGACTTATGATGCTTTCCTGATCAAAAGGGGAAAAGAAATGTGACAAAATAAGGCATCAGTGGCTAAGAGAGTTCAACTAGAAATCAAGAGGCTGTTCTGGAGGCTACTCTTTTGCAAGCTTCATCTAGATATTGGTAATTGCCATGGTTTGCCAACCCCCAACCAGCATCATCCCTGTTAACTCTGAAAATACCCAGGGTTCTGTCTGGTATCTCTAAAAGTTTCACGCATTAAGTCTACTTTCCAGAAACCTATAACCTGCGGGTGGTTCCTAGGCCAAGTAACTCCTGAAACCCAGAGGGGCCAGCCTCTCCAGGAACATCAACTAGTTCCATCCTCCTATCACATATTGTCAACACCCCTTTTCAACATGAAAAAGTTAGAATGGGCATAGCCCAAATATCCCTAAAGATTGGGAGATGGACCAAAGGAGAAGGGGGGGTTATAACAGAGAAGATAGGATTTAACAAATGAGTATGATTACTGAATCATTAGATTGACATTTCTTTTAGTCTCCAGTGTCTTGGTGCAGCTAGAAGGGAAAATCTGAAATTGTGGAACTGTAACCCATACCAAACTTTGAAATATGTTCTATAACTATGTTATAATGTACTTTGAAATGTATTGCTTTTTGTATATATATTTCACAATAAAAAATGTTAAAAAAAAAAAAAATACGAGATCTCACCGATCAGTTTTCTGCCGCTTATGTGAATATTCTTTGATCTTCACTGACAGAATTAATTACTCCTTCTACTACACCCATTAAATGGATTATCCATGCATTTATTAAGTTCACATTTTATTCCATCACATGATAGGTGATAGCTTACATGATCCAACTGTTTTCTAAAGCCACCGTGTTCCATAAGATCTACTTTTGTTGTTTGTTTGTTTTTTTTACATGGGCAGGCACCGGGAATTGAACCTGGGTCCCTGGCATGGCAGGTGAGAACTCTGCCTGCTGAGCCACCAGTGCCTGCCCCTGTTCCTTAAGATCTAGATAAGATTTGCTTAAACCCTCGTCCCCTCAAATTCTCTGTCCTGCAGAAGTTCTATGCCTTTCTCAAGATTTCTGTGACCTCGGGGTAGTCTCACAAGCTCATGGCCAACCATGCCTCTGAGCAAGCGTTCCCACCCAAGGAGTCCGGCCTTCAGAGCAGCTCGCCCCCTGTGAGCACAGGGCCAGCTGCCCCTCACTTAGATCCCACTAGAGCAGGGACTCAGCACTTCCCTTAATTAACTCTTAAAATAAAAAAAGACAGAAAAGGAAGGCAATTACAAGAACAAAGCAAAGACCTCCCTGCACACACACACTGAGAGACCTCTGTGATTGTGGCAGAAATTAGTGAAGGGATGAGAGAAAGCACAAACAACTTAATATTGAATGGTTATCATGCTTCTGAACAACACTGCCAACTCCATTTTCCCCCCTCTTTTTGCTTCTCTTATTTTCTTGTTCTTCTTCTTGCCTCAAATTTCTATTTATTCCAAATCCAGGGGCGCTTTCTATTTCTTTTGTTTTTTCCTCTAAATTAATCCATGTCCTGAGGGTCTCGCCTTCTACCCCAAGTATCTCATCAAGGTACTTTTCTAAACAAAGCCAATTCTCTTCTTAAAAATAATTCTGGTATTAGCTATTAAAATCACAATATTTTTTTGTTGCTCTATAGTTACAGACCTTTCTCCTCCTCTAAGTGCTAAGCTTTTTGAAGGCTAGATTTGTACCCTAGTCATGTTCTAGCCCAGCGTATAGGGCTTTGCATGTAATAAGTATTTAGTAAATGTTTGTTGAATTTCAATTTCAGCCAGAAAACTTCTAAAAGTACAGTACTTACTGTTCATGGAGTTTCACACTTAGCAACCAAAAGCTGCCCAGTCAAAACTTCCTGACCCCCTCTAAGAACCACAAGCAAAGTGATTGTGTTGGTTGCGCTCACAGGAAGCACATAACACACTTCTTTCTCTTGGCTCCTTCTAGTGTGGCGTTCTGAAGTCCATACTGCATGCTGTAATGAGATTACAGTGCTGATCTTCACATTCGCAGACGATGGTTGGTCATCGTAATAGTCTTGCATCAGTTGTAACAAAGGTACCATGCCAATGCTAAATCTCAAAAATAGAGGGGTATAAAGGGTGTGGGACTTTTCTTTTTTTTGAGCAATGACAACGCGCTCAAATGGATTGTGCACAACTCTGTGTTTATGCTAAGAGCCACTGATTGTACATTTTGGATGGATTATATGGTATGTGAATAAAACTGCCTAAACAATAATAATAATAAAGTCATGGCTGGTGCCTATACAACCCAAACAATTATTAGGAGAATATATTATGACCACCTTCAAATAATTTAATTGCTTTAAGTTTGAAAATTTGCTAAACTCTGTGACATTTTCATATGTCTCCTTTTCATCAAAAGAGTTCAACCAATCACATTACACATTATTATTGTAAAACAGGCAGAGATGGTAATTTAGTATTAAAAATTATAAAAAATTTTATTATAAGATGAAAAGTTGGAAAATCTGTTGCTTTGCTTCCATAATTTTTAATATTCTTTAGTAAGAAAATGGCCTGTCAGTTCTAGGAAGGCATCTGTGGTTTTCATCACTATCCATTAACAGTCATCACTGAGTAATTTTAAGGGTTTATAAAGCAATCGGGGCCTCGGGAGTTCTATGGGGTACTGAGCACGTGCCCAGGGCTGGCAACAGCTCAGAAAGGCAGTGGGCAAATTGCTGACCTCTTTCCTTTAAGTAGTCAGGGGTGCAAAAGAGGGAGCGTGGCAATATAAGGAGAAGCAGACTAACAGTGACTGCTTTGAGCATCCTCTTCCTTCACCCTCTTAGGTCCCTCTATCTCCAATAGCCAATTGGTGTGCTGGGTCACAGCTGAGGCTTCTGTCCCAGTGGCAGGCAAGCAGAAACAGCCTCTCCGAACTGTGCCTCCTCCAGGCTCCTCACCGAGGACCCCAGTTCTCTACAGCCCTCCAGGTAAAGGCTGCTTATTCTTCCACACCCTGAGTTGAGACTGATGCAAGATTCTCCTCACTCCATCACCTCTTCTGGACCATTACTCTTACGGCCTTACATAAAAATCACTTCCTGTGAGTCTCAGGTCTCCTAGCACACTACCCTCTGGCTTTCTGCGACTCTGGCACTGGCTTATTTTCAAGTCAGACCCATCAAAGAAGAGTTCAGTATGACAGTCTCTATCTTCTACTCTTCTAACCGCTGGAACAATGATGCAGAGAAGAAAGTGGGTGGGAACCAAAGTTATCGTCTACTTTGCCATTTTGCCTCTGGTTTTAGTTCAGTTATTGCCTTGGATATCATTGGGAGCCTCCTGTGCCTTGTGGTGCTATCAGCTATGGCACAGGTACCAATTTGCTAATGGCTGTGCTATATAAGACTGAAATATCTGGATTTTGTTCTACATAATTAGTAGAAATTATGGAAATTCAAGGCCTGGCATGCCCACCTTTTAACTTCCTGCTACAAAGCAACAAAATATCCTCATGAATCAAGTAGCTTGAATTGAAATTTCTCTCAATAAAGCATCCTGATTAGCCACATATATGCTGTAGAGGTTTTACAAATGCAGATCGTTAAATGTTTAGATAAAACATCTGATGGCTCCCTACCAAACTGAACCACATGTCACCTCTAGTAAATGGTACTGGGGTAGTGGTTTGGGGGCTGACAATGGCAATGGGGGGGAGTGGTTAGGTTTCATTACTTTTCTTTTTCATCCCACAATAAGTATATACTGTGTATGCAACTTTTTTTTTTTTACATGGGCAGGCACTGGGAACCAAACCCGGGTCTCCAGCATGGCAGGTGAGAATTCTGCCTGCTGAGCCCCCATCATACTGCCCTGTATGCAACTTTTCAAATAAAAATGTTTCTAAAGAAGGTAGGGTGAAGAGATTGACTACTAGATCTTTCAAGAACACTTCTACATCCTAATATTATGACTTTCTTCTTTCTTCTTTTTCTAAATGGCTTCAAACTACCAATTTTAAGAGAAAACATCATAATAGACAAGTGTCTATTTATGGTGTCTGCCAAGCCCAAACACACATGGCAAAAGGTGACATTTCTACTGTAACCCCTACTGTCCTGGCTACAGCATGTTAGCCAACAGAGAGACACCTGACCAGGTGCATTTCCTGCTCTTGACTGCAAAGTTTCTCTTTCTATTACTAACCAGACAGGAAGAGAGCTCTTTAACTTTCAGCAGTGGACACTGACATGCAATATAAAGAAGAATTTCCTGACCATGTGACACATGAAGTCATCTGCGGTCAAATGAATTAAATGCTCCAATTTAGACATGTTCTTAGTCTTAATTCACATGCCTATGGGTGTGGACCCATTGTAAAGAGGACCCTCTGAAGACATTATTTTTAGTTAAGGTGTGGCAACCGAGCCAGGTGGTTGCCTTATAAAGGCAAATATTAGAGGCCTTAAAAAGAAAACTCAGAAGCCACAGCTGCCAGAAAGGAGAGGACGTCACAACGTGACAGGAAGCAGAAATACAAACCAAAGAACCCCAGGGGTTGAGGGCAGCCAGTATCAAAATGTTACAGACTTTCAGGAGAAAGGAAGTCTTGATGATATCTAGATTTTGGACTTCTAGTCACCAAACTGTGAGTCAATAAACTCTCATTATTTAAGCCAATCCAGCTTAAATTGCTGTATAGTATTTGTCAAACCAGCTGACAAGCTAAGACATCATCTAACCTTCATAATCATAGCATATAATTCACTTGTAGGTTTTCTACCTATTATAAATTTTTAGTTTGTAAAACCATATGCTACCCTAATTTTGCCTGCATCCGTCTAATAAAATTCCCTTCTTGCTAAGGATTCAAAGGCAAGAATCTTAACTGACATAACTAGGGAATTGAAGTCTAACTTTTTACTTATTATTTACATAGTTGGTGTTCTAGTTTGCTAGCTGCTGGAATGCAATATACCAGAAACAGAATGGCTTTTAACAAGGGGAATTTAATGAGTTGCTAGTTTACAGTTCTAAGGCTGAGAAAATGTCCCAATTAAAACAAGTCTATAGAAATGTCCAATCTAAGGCATATCCAGGGAAAGATACCTTGGTTCAAGAAGGCCGATGATGTTCAGCGCTTCTCTCTCAAGTGAGAAGGTACATGTCGAACGCAGTCAGGGTTTCTCTCTCGGCTGGAAGGGCACATGGCAAACACGGTGTCACCTGCTAGCTTTCTCTCCTGGCTTCTGGTTTCATGAAGCTCCCCGGGAGGCGTTTTCCTTCTTTATCTCCAAAGGTTGCTGGCTGATGGACTCTCTGCTTAGCAGTGTTGCTCTCTCTGAATCTCTTATTCCTCTTTTATAGGACTCCAATAAACCAATCAAGACCCACCCAAACGGGTGGAGACATGTCGTCCCCTAATCCAGTTTAATAACCACTCTTGACTAAATCACATCATCCAGGGAGAGGATCTGATTACAGTTTCAAACATACAGTATTGAATAGGGATTATTCTACCTTTATGAAATGGGATTTATATCAAAACATGGCTTTTCTTAGGGAGCATACTTCCTTTCAAACCAGCACAGTTGGTATTCAGATTTTTTAAATCTTCAGAGAGAAGCATGGCCTGTGAATGCCTAAGTGGGAACATCTGCTTCAGGTTGCCTACAGCTCTGCCATGCCGGAGTGAAGAAGAAACTGGTCATTCCAAATGATACAGCCCTGGGGCTAACGGGGAATAAAGGCAATACCACATCTTTTAGAAAGGACTAAAAAGAGACTGCATATTTTACTTTAGATACATTTTATACCCTCCCTTAGTTCAAAAAGGACTTCAGGGAGGATATTGTGGATTGAATCTTATCTCCCACGAGGAAATGTTCAAGTCCTAATGTCCAGTGCTGTGGATGTGAACCCATCTCTAATCAGGCTCTTCAAAGATCCTATGGAAGATGAGGCCAGGCTAAATCAGGGTGGGCCTTAATCCAACATAACTGGAGTCCAGCGAAGCAGAGAACATATGGACACGGAAGTAGGTCTGAGTGGGAGATGGAAGGAGACACACGGCCACGTGACAAACGCAGAGACTGAGTTACATTGCCCTTGGACAGGCATGGCCTGGCTGACACCTTGATTTCAGACTTCCAGCCTTCGAAACTGTGAGACAATAAATTCCTACTCTTAAAGCCAGACAATCTGGGGTATTTGCTACATACAGTAAACCTGGTAGACTAAGGTGGAGAATTATAAAAATACACAGCGTATCAAAAAATTTTCTATGTGATAATAATAAGTGAAGGAAAAAAAAAGGATGTGGAAAAGACAAGACCTGGGATAAAGTTATCATCCAAGATGCATGCCATAGATCCTGTACATTTTACTAGATATGGGCAACAGTTTTGACTCTTAAGCTTCCTAGCAAACAACTCAAAGAAGTAAACAATCACTTACATAATTTCAGAATGTCCATAAAATAAAAAATGTCTGTTTTCCAAGAAACATGCAAATAAGATTTTCTCCCGTAGGAGCTACAACGAAGGTTCATAAAATTTGGTAAATCATATCACCACTTAAGGATACATGGTTGCTCAGAAATAAGAAAAGCTATTTATGCTTGTAATGCAAGCACAAAGTAGGTATCCTGAACACAACAGGTCCTTCAAAAATGTTGGTTGAAAGAATATCAATAATTCAATAACCAGTTGAATAAGATAATGACGTTCTTGAAAGGCAAAAATTTATTGCTGTTGGATGGTGTGACGGTGGCTCAGTGACAGAGTTTTCTCCTGCCACGACGGATACCCAGGTTTGGTGCCTGCCCATGCAGAAAAAAAAAAGATTTATTGCTATTGCAGCCTTTCTTAATAAAATTAAAGATTTCCACTGAAGTTCAAATATTAGACAAGTTTTCACCACATACTGCCTCAATGCAGCAAAAGATCAGAGGCACCAGCCACTGCAATTCACATCTTCCTTAGTAGTTTGCTAGTTTTTGTTTTAGTTGATTCTAAAATATGAAAATAATTAATATACCTATATGTATTTAAAGTTTCTCTTACACTAATAAGCAAGCCAGTAAATGTTTAAATTCCAGCAAAGAGAATTCTGCCATTGGGTCACCGTTGCACTGCCCCTAAATTCCAGCAAAGAAATTTTGGTTAGATATTAAGAGGAACGTCTTGGGAGTACTTACGAAGCCTATAAGACATCATAAATCCCAAATTCTGTCCTTGACTGATTTAGAAATAATCTCTCTTCTTTGTATTTCTCCTTAGTTTCTAATAACATTTGTTACCATAATTCTGCCGCCCAAACAGCAATGAGAATTGCCCTTTCCCTTGAAGTTGAACTAAAGTTTTCTCCCAGAAGTAGCTTATAGCATGATAGTAAAAAAAAAAAAAAATTAGAAAAAAAAACCAAAATAGGAACTCTATCATCCAGATATAGCTTTTAAAAAGCTGCCTGAACATTCAAAACAAATGGATATTTGAATTGCTTTGATTTATCACTTGAATATTTTCCTGGATAGTTTTTCATAATCTGTTTAAAATGGTATACATTCCAAATTCTTCTATTAGCTCTAGACCTGCCTTCTACACTAGCACAAAACATAACACTATAAAAACACTAAAATTTTATAAAACCCTGTGGCATCAATTATAAGTTACTGAAAAATAGAAGGAATTCTTAGCTCTTATTTAGAAATGTATTATTAATTCCAATATAAACTTTCCTCTTCCAACAAGCAATTATTTTATCAATTCTGAAATTATGTTTAAAATATATAAATGAATTATATCTAATATATATATGTAAGAATTGAGCCCACCCAACTTCATGTTTATAACTTTTTACTTAATTGCCCTGTTTACTTGAATTACTTATGCAAAACAGCATTTGATTATTCAAAATAATGTTGCTCAATTTTAATTGAATCCTCCAGCAAGCCAGCATGCAGCATCTCAGCTTGCATAGTAATTCATCAATACACTCATTATGCATTTCTTATGGCTAGAACATGGATTAAAATGAGAGATTTGATTGAATGTATGTCTGCTTTTCTTTAGGCAGAAAGAAGAAGAAATAAATTACATGCATAAAGCTAGCTTTTTCTAAGAAATCTAAATGCTTTATAATATTATATCAATTATTTTTAACTTTATGGGGCAGCTTTATCCTAAGGATTAAAAACGTATCTGTCTGTATCCAAGAGATGGTCATTTTTATCTACAGCCAAAGGATGGATGACTCGAAGCCCACAGCAGCTAGTTAGTTGGCTCAAAGTGACAATGGGTCCATGGAAGAGACTTTTCCAGAACCTGAAAGCCAATCTCCCGCTGTTAGGGAAATCACAGAAACCTGTTAAGTGGCCATTGTCCAGACCTCACCTAAGCCTTCAGCTACCCCCGCTTCCTTTTCTATTACGTGCCATTCTATAACCAGGCGAAATCTAAAGTCTAATGATAAAGCCCAGCCAGACCTAAACCCAGAAACCAACCCTAGATGCTAATTAAGGAAGGAATTAAGGATGCTTGCCCCTGAGGTGTGTAAAAAACCCACACTCAGACAGTACAGGCAAGTCTCTCTTCAGTGTGGGGCACTGCCAGCTACCTACTCTGACCCAAGAAGCTTGTGCCACCCCAGGAGTCAGGCCATGATGGGGTTTCTTCCCCTGCTCTTTTGAACTCTTTCTGCTATATAAGTAACAGAGAGGTTATTTGAACTGTGCAGGTAATAAAGAGGTCATTTGCTGCAGGTTTCTGTTGGGTCCATGAGCCTGCATTCCCACGGCATACTATTGTAGGAACTCACTTCACACCTGCCTCGTTCAGTGCCGTTTCTGTGACTTATCCCAGGCATTTATATATTTATAACAGTAATTAGAAGGACCACGTTGCATTTCCCTAAAATCTGTATGCCATTGGCAGTTGCAAACTAACAGCTGGAGCAGATTTCTGCTTGCATTTGGAAGTGATTTTTTGACTAGCACAGTGTTCATGATTTTTTGTAAATGGATTTGAATACCTTTAGCCAGGAGACAATGCAAAGTCCACCAGAACACTTAACACTGCCCAGGTCTAGCCCTGGTCACTTCACTCCTTCAGGCCTGCTAATGCCAAAGGGCTTTGAGCTTCCGTCCCTGATCTAACCCGTCTGTGAACTCTACTTCCAACTTCAACGTTATTGCCCTTCTTCTTTTAAGACAGTTCATATTTTCTAAAGTGTTCTTATTGTCGTACTTTCAATCTTCCAACCCAATCTCCCTATCATAGATGCATTCAGCAAATATTTATAACATCATTACAAGTACGGTCAAGGCATAGCTAGTAGCAAACAAAATGTGAAAACAAAGTATATTATCCTCCTGGAGAGAAATTTAAACAAATGCTGATTGGTGCTACGTGTGGGGGAAGAGAGCACTACATCTGACCTGATGTTTTTTAATTTGACTGCTGTTCTTAGAGTAGATGGTGAGGGGGATAGAACAGAAGGAAGAAATCGGTTGGGAGGCTTCTGCAAGGATCCAGGCAAGAGATGAGTGGATTCAATTCCTCTGATACTTCCATCCAGGTATCACCTGCTCCTCAGAGCAGGAGGTGAGAAGTGAGCAGATTTGCATAAATATTGAAGGTAGGGCTTAGAGGATTTTAAAAATGTGAAGTTTGAGACTAAGAGATGAATCAGGATGACTTCATGGTTTTTGGCCTGAGCAACTATTTGAATAATTGCTTCAATTCCTGAGATGAGGAATCCTGGGAAAAGAGAAGACTGGAGAATGGAAGTTTTGATCAAGTGAAATGTGAGACATTTATTTGACACTTATGTGGAGGTATCTCACAGACAAGTCAATCAATGATTCTGGAATTCCGATGGGAAGAAGGGGCTATATACATATATTTCAGCTTATGAATAAAGACACCATGGAAATGGAAACAGACACCCAGGGAATAAGTACACAGAAAAGAGGTCTAAGGACTGAGCCTACCCTGGAGCACGTCACCATTAGAATGAAGGAGAAAGAGGAAAGTCGGCAGAAAACACAAAGGACTAGCCAGTGAAGCAGGAGAATGTGATATCCTGGGAGCCAAGCTGTTCTAGTTTGCTAGCTGCCGGAATGCAACACACCAGAATCGGATTGGCTTTTAATAAAAGGGGATTTATTTTGTTATTCTTCAGAGGAAAGGCAGCTAACTTTCCACTGAGGCTCTTTCTTACGTGGGAAGGCACAGGATGATCTCTGCTGGCCTTCTCTCCAGGCCTCTGGGTTCCAACAACTTTCCCCGGGGTGATTTCTTTCTGCATCTCCAAAGGTCTGGGTTGAGCTGCGAGTGCTGAGATGAGGTGTGCTGAGCTGCCTGGGCTGTGCTACGTTGCCCTCTCTCATTTAAGCACCGGCCAATTAAGTCAAACATCATTCATTACAGCAGGCACGCCTCCTAGCCGACTGCAGATGTAATCAGCAACAGATGAGGTTCACATACCATAGGCTCATGTCTGCAGCAACAGAACCAGGTGCCTTCACCTGGCCAAGTTGACAACTGAATCTAACTACCACACAAGTGAATAAAGTACACAGTTATTGTGTACTGTGCTGGAAACTCGTCAGAAATACAAATTCTCAGGCCCCACCCCAGAACTACTAAACCAGAAAGCTGGATTTTAACCATTCTTCCAGGACATTTTGATACACACTAAAGTTTGAGAACCAAAGCAATACATTAAAGAACAGAGTAAAGGTGACACTGAAAAGTAAGTCCAATGGTCCCCAGAAGTATTTGCGAGAGCCCACACTAAATATAAACCCATTTAAACTCTGTGGGCTGTGTTAGTTTCTTAAGGTTTTTTTCTTTTGTAGTAGCAGTCGATTTTTACATGGCTGGCAGCTTTATGGAACAAGCATCTTTAGGAGTCCTCCTTTGTTTTCATTTTCACTAGATTTGTCTTACCACATATAGTAGCTACTGTTTCAAGGGCCTTGTGCCCTAAGCCTTCTTCTTTTGGAAACAGACCCTACCACCCTCCCATCCCTTTCCAACCACTTACAACCCACATTATAAGTTCGAATATAAAATAAACTCACCCAAAAAAAATTTCCATACAGATAAAATTCTAAAATACACGTTTTAAGACCATTGGTTCCGAATTCTGGCTGATCATCAGAATCATCTGGGGAGGTTTTTTGGTTTTGTTTTGTGTGTGTGCATTTTTAAAATGTAGATTCCTGGGCCCTGCTCCAGATCTACCTAACTAGAATCGTGGACACAGGGCCCAGAATCTATACTGTTTATATGATTTTGATGACTAGCTAGGCTTGGGAGCCACCATTATACACCGTAAGTGCTTTAGAAATTCGGGAACCACTAAAATCTGTCAGGGCTGAGCAGTCAGAGGAAACTGTCTGGTGAAAGTGGGATTTGACTGAGAAGAGCAAATGTCAACTATAGCAGGATGAGACTAACAAGCTGAGAAAAGGGCACCGGCTCTCTGTGTGAGCAATAATATAACAAAAGCAAGAGGTAGCACAAGCTGGTATATTTGTGGTTCTATGAGATGATAAGACACACAAGAAAGTAGAGGGGCTACAGTAGGAATGATAGGAGATAGGTTACACAAGGAGGCACGCTAACATCTAGTTCCAGAAAGTAATAGTTTAAGCTTCCAAATAGATGAGTGTGCCACAAAGAACTTGAGAAAGGGAGTTATGACCCTCCCCAAAAGTTATAGCCCAGCCCTGTGCTAACAAGCTAAAGCCCCTCAACAGGTGATTCAGTGCTGTGATTCTGGGCTAAATGAGATTTCAGCCAGATTTGTGACTCTGGGTAAAGTGAAAAGACAGGACCAAATGTTACCTAAGATTTCTTGCAGATGTAACCTTTATGGTTCTACTTACAAATCCCCCTATTTCAGCATTTCCAATGAGTCCTTTTAAGCATTCTTTGCCGTTCTTTGAGTTTTACTTCTCTCCCTTCTGGAGAGAACAAATTATCATGTAATATAGGTGATGGCAAGTGATTTTTTTTTTCACAAATCTCATAATAGGAAGTCCTGCAACTATATTCCAGTAACAATCAATCTGCAACAATGCACACCTTTCTCCAAAGTTTGCTTTAAAGACTTTGTGACCTTACTCCAGATTTGTTGGCTGAGATAAGGCCTTACACACACACACACACACACACACACACACACACACACAGAAAGATGGACTCATATACCATGTTGACCTAGAAGAATAAAACCTCTGCAGTAAACACGTGTAAGATAAATCTGACTTGACAAATGCTACAGTAGTGTGGCCATTTTCCCCTCAGGACTTAGTGATATACGAAGACTAATTTACTCATGGGAAAAAGACTACACCTTCTATTTCCAAGTACATTTGACACAACCCAAAATCAATTTTCTATTCTTTATAAAGCTAGCTCCCATCTGTCAAGGTTCATCCCTTGTGGCCTCATCCCCAGTCATATCCCTTTTTCCATCATCTTATTTAATGACTACCATTGCAAATCATAGAAGTGAAGATTCAAAGGGAGATAAGATGTTGCTGAAATAGAGAATTCAGTATTACCCACTTTAATACTGTCTTACTGAAAGCTCATGAGATTATTCTCAGGAACAGTTCCTTAGTTTGTTTTCTTTTCTTATAAAGGAAGAATAATGTCCAAAGGAGATATCAAGGACAAAGGAATTACGATAAAAGTCTACAAAAGAAGCAGAAAGCAAGATGAAGTTAATAAAGCCTCCTTTTCTTCAGTTTGCTTAGTGCTATGATCTGTAGTATATCAGGGATATCCAATGGCTTTTCAAAATTCCCAGTAAAAGACTTACAGGATAAAAGCTGTAGAGGAAATAG
The DNA here is from genome assembly GCA_004026745.1 of Myrmecophaga tridactyla. Lineage (NCBI taxonomy): Eukaryota > Metazoa > Chordata > Mammalia > Pilosa > Myrmecophagidae > Myrmecophaga > Myrmecophaga tridactyla. Next base: position 4,748 of record PVIY010025667.1, on the reverse strand, counting down.
AATGATTTAGTCTGGAAGTCCTGGTTCTGTTCTTATATGATTTGTGTCCTGACAAATGATCTTTTTAAGGGTGGTGCCAGGTTACAGTGGAACTTTCTCCCTATTAAGAAACCTCCAGCTAAAAAGCATCAAAACCAACCCAATAATTATTTGCAAGCCTATCTTTATTAGCTATATTAAAGATTAAAAAATTAAAACAGCTGGTGGGTAAGGGCAATATAAAGACAAATATTACAAAACAATAAAAGCTAGTATATACTTATTATATTGAACATAAAGCTGAGTACAAATATGATGAATGACAAAGACAAAGGTCTTTCTTAGCGGTGACTATCAGGGATGGTTTTATGAAAAATTAAATTTGAGTTAGACTTTGAGGTGGACCAGCCAAATTAAAAACCTTAATAGTTTGAGTGTGTCCTTTGACTATCCTGTCAATTCTACCACCTAAGTTCATTTTTAATTTTCTTATTAGAGTATTTGTATATTTACAGAAAAATCATGGAGAAATTACAGTTTCCATATAACCCCTCAACACCCTCAGTTTTTCTTATTATTAACATTTTGAGTTTGGTCTTTGTGTCGTATGGTTCTATGGTTTATTCTAGTAACATATATACATCCTAAACTTTCCCACTTTAATCACTTTCAAATATACAATTCAGTGGTATCAATTGCATCCACAATGCTGTCCTACTTACTATCACCACCATCCATTACCAAAACTTTTCTATCGCCCCAAACAGAAATTCTATACCAATTGAGCATCACCTCCTTATTTCTCACCCCCACCCTGGTGCCGTATTCTAGTTTCCGACTCCATGAATTTACATATTCTAATTCTTTCCTATGTGAGATCAGATGACATTTGTCCTTTTGGGTCTGGCTTATGGATACCACCTAAGTATGTTTTGCATTTGTTCCCTTCTCTCCATGTCCCCTGCCACTGCCTCATTCAATCATCATCATCTCTCACCTGAATGCCTGCCACAGCCTCATTTCTGCTTCCCACTTTAGCTCCCTTAATCCAACCCCCATTTAGAAACAAGGGATTCTTTAAAACCTACACAGAATGATGTCTTTCCCCAGCCTAAGCCTTTGCAGAAGCTGCCCACTGGGCAGCATTTTCTGGTAAAATCCAAAAATTTTGATAGAACCTAGAAAGCCTCCATGATCTGGGTCTTCTCTGCGTGTCCGACCTCATCTCAATACACTCTCTCCACTCTTGACCACGTCAGCCTACTTTCAGTTCCTGGACATACCATGTTCTTTCTACCTCACTGCCCTTGCCTGTCTTTTTTTTTACTGCTGTAGGATGTCTGGCACATAGTAGCTGCACAACAAATATAGGCTGAATCAACAAATAATTGTTTCTTCTTCTGATCTGTAAGCCCCACAAGGACAGAGACTGGAGCAAGATGCTACACAGGGCATCATGGGAACACAGACTCAGGTACAACAGAAACTTTCAGCAAATAACTGCCTTATTACCCACACAGCATAAAGATCCAAAAGAGCAGAGGGAGAGATGCCATCGGGGCCGGTCTCCTGGGGAGCCCAACTGCTTAGGTAAAGGTCAGTTGATGGCAGCTCTGCAGGCTCGACTTTTCCTTGGAGGGGAGAGACACCTGTATGGTATGTGAGCGGGGCATCTATACACCTCAGAACTGAGAGTTCTGCCCTGATAGGAAGCTGGGGCTCCTTGGTCCCCATTTCTGGGTTTAAGTATGGTCAGGCCTTTTCACTAGACTTACATCTCCCCTAGACTGCAGAATGGAAACATCTGCGCTTAATAGAAAAGGAGGTGGGGGGAGGTGAGGGCTAGGAAATGACCGCTAGGTTTGTTTGTGACTTCCCCAGCAGACACCATATTTGTTTTATTCCCCACTGTATCCCAGAAGCCAGAACAGCACCTAGTACAGAATTGGTACTCCACAAATAGTTATTGAAAAAGAAAAGAACAAAGGAAGGAAGGAAAGAAGGAGGTAGGGAATGAAGGAATGAATGAACAAACAAGGAATTCAATGAATACCAAATCACTGCATGAGTTTTGCATTAAGGACATGTTATTATCCTTGTCATTATTATGATAATTTTGGTAGGTTTTGAGTTCACCACGTAGAAATATGTGTTTCCAAATGGGAAAATACCAATAAAACTCCAAGTGGAGAAGTGTACAGCAAAGTATTAGAAACAATATGGCACCATCTCTTCCCAGAAGATGTAAGGGCCCTTGTGAACCAAGCAGTCTAAAAACAGGCTCTTGATTCTCACCAGTGGTTTCCTTTCCAAGTGATCCACATTCCTATAAATGATACTATTTGGCTATTACTCAGGACAGAAGTACTTTTTCTTCAGAGTACTTACACACTCCTATATTATGTATTTATTTATTTATTATCCACGCCCATCACCAGTATATTAGTTCCATGGGGGCATGCATCGTAAGTGTTCTATTCAGTGTAGTATCACCAGTATTTAGAATAATGACTAGCACATAGTAGGCAATCAATAAACATTTGTTGATTAACTGCTTAGAATGCATGAAATATAAAAGTACACATGAAAATGTTACCAGCGATTAACTCTTGAAGGCAAAATTAAGGATGTTATTTTGGGTGTCTCCTACAGCTTTTACTTTTCTCCTTAATTAGAAGAAAGTTATTAAAATTGTTTTAGAGTGCCAGATTTGTAAGTCTATTGAGGTTGTAAAAAATCATGTGCACTGTGTTATTTTTAATGGGCAGGAAAGAAATGTAAAGAATGAAACTGGATAGTCAATTGTAATAGAAGACCTGTATTATTATCATATCAGCAGGAGATAAATTAAACCAATCATAAAATCGACAGCAAAGAGAATTATTAAGGTCATTAATAATTCCTGAGAAACAACTCCTGGGATGTCAGTGAATTGTCCTTAGAAAAATCTTCCCTCATAAAAACGGGCCCAGTATTCTTAGAACAAAATCATAGATTATTCAATTTTAGGAAACTTTTATTTCAATTTCCTTGCTTTAAAGTTGCATTTACTTCATCTTAAAATCAGTTCAATGTTCGTTGTTTTTCTGGTTTGAAAAAAATAATTGATTGAGTTATTTGTGAGATTAAAATGTAAATTGTGGTGAATGAGGCCAAATTTGTACTTGCAGATCTTACGTTCACCCAATAAAATATATCATATGCAATTAAATTCCTTACCCATAAGAGGCCTTTGCAGCTCTTTTGACAGTTAAAAAAATAATTTCATTCTCTGTTCTCTGTTTTGGTAAATTCTTGGTTGGCTGACATAGTGTCAGATTTGGATACTAACTTTGTTCTAGTGCCATGCACATCTCTGTGCTTCAAAAAAGTTACCTTTTTTTTATATTCTTAATCTCTTAACACATGGATAATGGGAAAGAAAGAATAATTTACAAGAAACTGCAAAAATAATTTTCCTTTTATTACACATTACCACTGCAAGCGATACCCTGGGGTACTAAATATGAAGCCGCCTTGATGGCGCATGTCTGTTAAATGCAACAGATAATAGCATATGTCTTGCTGTAATAAAAAAGTAAAACTCATTTTGCTGGTGTCAATGAAGTAATATTACCTCTAGCAATTAGAATAACACAATGTTTCTTTCTGTGCATATGCAATTATTTTATAGGAATTAAACTCGCCTACATGGTTGTTAACATGACATTTCTATCGTGTACCTAATCCTTTTCATATCCATCTAAGGAACTTGTTACTATGACTGAAAACATGCATATTCTGTTATTAGTTGGCATTTGGAAATACAAGCAGCGGATATTAGTGACAATGCTTTGGGGCTAATTTAGGTACAATTATGAAATTTTTATTACTATTCATTATTTTTCAAAACAGCACATTTAGTCAAATTGACAGTTACAAAACAATTCTAATAGGGTGAATACTACCACAGGCTTTCTTAATATTATTCTGTGATGGGTCACTAGCTTGCCACTCAGTTTTCTTTATCTCTCTTTTTAAAAGAGGATTTTTTTGCTGATGTTTATACAATACAAAAATAATAGCTAACATTTATTGAGAACTTAGTACTTAGCAGACACTGTGCTGTGCGCTTACATGTATCGTTTCATTGAAAGTTACAAAATCTGAAATTTAAAGCGCTAAATAATTGCAAAAGCACTTCAGCTATTAAGTGGGAGCTAAGATTTGAATTCAAGTCATCAGACTTTATAACCTCTTATTTAAATCACAACAGTATATGTGATAACTGATAATCAGTTGATTGATAATTGACAGTTGGCAATTAATTGCTGATTCGTGATATATTTTCATATGTCTACTGCCTATTTGTCATTTTGGTGCTGTCAATTGATTCGTGTATTTACTCTCTACTATTACAGACTTACGTAAATAGTGTTGAGTGAAAGACACAGCCCAAGGCAGGAAAGGCAGCAAACTCGGGTTAGAGACACAGCCGCATGCACGGTCAAAGATTTGCTTTTTAATTCCATTTCTGGGATCGACAGTTGTGAAAGGCCAGAGTCAGGACGACTGTTTAAAACCACCCTAAGAATGGTGAGAACGGGGAGAAATTCAACTTCCCCAAGTTGAATTCTTGATATTCTCACAAGCAGTGTGGACAACCAAAGCTATAGGCTGAGCTCCCAGTCTTGGGGTTTGTTCATATGAAACTTAACCCCACAAAGGATAGGTCAAGTCTACTTAAAATTTAGGCCTAAGAGTCACCCCCAGGAGGGCCTCTTTTGTTG
>PVIY010025666.1:27500-36364 GCA_004026745.1 Myrmecophaga tridactyla | reverse complement strand
GGGTGTGTGTGTGTGTGTGTGTGTGTGTGTGTGTGTGTGTGGTAGATGGGGCCACCCACAGGATCTCCTCATTTGGGCTCTGTGTGATGCTGCTGTTGGCCATGTCCCCTATGATCCCCAGGCTGCCAGCACTTGCCAAGCTCCTCACGGCGGGTGGGGGCCTGGCCATGGTAGGTGCTGACAGTCCCAGCTTGAGTATGTGATCATGGGTGCAGGACACAGGCTTTGAAACTAGCTCCCAGAATGGAGCGAGGGCAGGGTATCGATCAGGTCTGATGGGTCTTTTTGGACGCTGCACACTCTGCTCTCCCCTCTGGTCAGGGATAGTGGGGGCACAGCTCACAGCAGAGGCCCTTGGGGTGAGCCTGTGCAGAGCAGGAGCACCTAAGAACCTGGCAGGAGAACGCATCTGGAGGGGCTTCTTCCGGGAAAAGCCTCTGCTTCTGCCTCTGTATTGGGTGCAAGAGAGGTACTAGCCTCTGTGGGGCCTCCATCGCTCCTTAAAATAACCTCCAATGCCTTCTCATTCCAGCTCTGACCTGAACCCTATCCATGCTGCCCTGAAGATGTACTCCAGCCCCTCATCTTTCTGTTCTCTCCAAGCATGCCAAGTCTACTTCCCAACTTAAGGCTTGGCTCCTGTGGCTCCCTCTAATCTGCAATACTCTTACCCTAGAATTCACAAGTGTTCAGTCCAAAATCCTCCCTGCAGTGCCATCCTTGAGCCCACAGACTGAAGTAGTTCTCCCTGACACTGGCTTTGCTCTCCTCTCACTGTTCTTGTCTTGGTTTGTTCCTTCCTGGCAGATTTGCAGACCCTAATAGGCCCTTGTGGCTAACTGCTTGTTGCCTGTCCCTTCCCCAGAACAAGCTCCACAAAAATGGGGCTGGTTAGCATCATTTGCAGCTAGGTCCCTGACACCTGGTAGGTACTCAGCTCATCACCAGGGCTCCATACATACTTCTTTGAATGAAAAAAGAATAAAAGAGGAGGCAAGTAAATTGGAACTTAGATGCTAACACTCTGAGAGGACAGCTGCTCGGAGTTTCCTGGGAAGAACTGGACTTGGGTAGTTTCAAAACACCAGAAATGCCCCAGAGCACTCAGTGTCAAGAACTAGAGGACACAGCCAACAGGGTGGGGAAGAGACAAGGGGTGTCAAGAAGGCTTCCTGGAGGAGGTGGTATCAGGGTTTCTACCAGATCCCTCTCCATCCAGGTGTAAAGAACTGCAAATACACAATGATAATCACAAGGCCACAAGAGACCTCTTTGGAAGATAGGGGTGAGTCACTGACTGTGGCACATTCCACCATTTATTTAACCAATTCCTGGCTGAAAAGGAAGATCTCACAGTCATAAGAAAAAAAACAGCCCCACATAAGCATCAAGAGACATTAATCAACAGATTACAGAAAAGGTGATATTTTAAAAATAATCTACAGCCCAATTACAAATTGTGATGATTACAAAATATTTCTTGTAGCTTCCTTTTTCATAATTGAAGTTAAGTGTTTTATTTTCTTTTCGGGAAAAAAGAAAAGAAAACTATAAAGCCTCTACTTTCAGTAAAGTGCAAATTCCCAAAAGATTTCTATGTAATTTCTTTAAAAAAAAAAAAACACTAAGCTTTTAAGATCCCGTTAAGATAATTTACAGCCCCCTCATAAATGGGTGGGATGGGAGAAAGAAGAGTGGAGGGGATCCCTTTGGCTGTCAGGTTTGTTTCAAGGAATTCTTATCTAAATGACACTTGAAAACAAGCTGGACCGGCCTTTTTTAAAATGCACTTGGTCAGTCGCCATAAGTTGTGGAGTTGAGTTTTCTCCTGGGAATGATGCACATTGAAAGGAGAAATGATGATTTGGAGGTAACGCCTCTCATGGAGACATGTTTTGCCATCTTCTTTTTTAAACAAAGACGACATCTTAAGCACCTTGCAATATCTTTCATTTAATAGTTGGCAGAAGGCAGGTCCCTGATGAACGCTGGCCTGTGTCTTTCTCTTTAACCAGCTGAGTGATCCAAGCTTTTAATATAGCCGTTCCAATTATTGTAAAAGTCATCTAGTACCTTATAACCACAAATATTGACAGTTTATTGCACAACACATTCCTGACATTTGAAGGTCACACCATACATAATACATATTCTTTTATAAAAGTGTCTGGAACAAAGAGATACATGATAAGCAATTACCTCTCCCGGCTTGTATGTATGTAGAGTTCTGCGCTGACTTAAGAGTGCATGGGAGACACATGCACCATTTTAAATAATCTATTAAGGCAGCGCAGAGGCCTTCGTGATGGATAATTATGAAATGGCTTGTGTACTTGCTGCAGTCGGATTGGCTGGCCGGGCCGTCGGGTCTAGGCAAATCTCCGCTGCTGAGCTGGGGTCACAATACCCCTTTGCCACGGAAAGCCCTGCCTCGCTTCCCCAGTGGCTTTTCCCCCAAAGCCCCTGAGTGTAATGGAGTGACAACATGTCCTCATTTTTCAGACTGGTTTACATGAGGCTGAGAGGAATTTTAAAAACCCACCTGGTTCAGCTGAGATGCTCTGGACAGCTGCAGTGGGCACTGACCGAGCTTCTACTCTCCTGGCCCACGCTGCCCGATCCCCGGACACTGGCATCCACAGAGACCCGTGGAGCTGGGCTCGGATTTCAGCCGAGCCAGGGCGATCTGGATGCCAGGCACGGGAGAAAACCGGAGTGAGAAGGGTGCTCTCAAAGCCTCTGCACACACTAAGGCAGCCTCTGCACATCATCTCGGAGGGCATTAGATGCTGCTCACTACCCACTTTGCACAAAGCTGCTCAGTTTCTTCCTCCCTTGCTTCCTAGGGTTATATCTGCCAGAAAGGTAAAGGCCTCTGGTCAAAACCAAATTCCATCAATTCTTTGTGTAACCCTGGAGAAATTACATACTCTCTGTGGTTCAGTTTCCATATCTGCAAAATGGGAACAGCAATAATCATTTCTATCACAAGGGAATGCACGAAGAGCAAAGTATGCAAACTGCTGAGCGTGCTTCAATTAATAGTAGCTTTTTACGTTAACACTGCCAAAGGGACACGAATATGGGGGCGGTGTGGAGTGAGAAGGGACAGCTGTGTTCTTACTGCCCACTGGCTCTGAGCACAAGGAGGAGGCTCGTTGCTTTCCTAAATCCAGGTTGGAGCGATTTCTCCAAAGCTCCAATGATCCAGGAATTCTCCCAAGTTAACAGTGAAAAACAATTCAGGCTGCAATTGAGCTTCGCATAGATGACAATCTTTAATCACAGATGAAGCGGCAGGTCATTAGAATCTACACCAAATTCCCTTCCAAACGATACTAATGGCTGCTGTTTGAAAAAATATATGTGTGTGTGTGTGTAAAGACAAATACATCTATATATTTTTAGAACTGTATTAAAATAAATAATCAGCAAACCCTCAAGATAATCAAAAGCTCCTCCAAGAATAATTTTATTTTGATTCCCAGAATGAACGTCCTAAAATTTAAGACATGGTACCAAAATGATTTCTATAAAGATGACGTGTTTATTAGTATTAAATCCCAGGAAAGAGGGCTTCCTGATAAAGAACACATTTTGCATCTGAAAAGCATGTATATTAGGATGTGTGTGTTTCTTTAAGAAGCTATTGGGTTTTAGAGGGTAGCATCTAAGATAGGCACCACGTGACCAGGAGGTTGCTATGGTAAATATGCATTTTTTATTGAAGAGTAAACAGTGGCAGAAAACAAGTGTCAATTGCCAGCTCTGAAGTTACTGCCATTTTTGAGCTGCATTGACTTATCTAGCTCTTTTCAATTTGAGAATTTTTATCAGATACAACACTATCATTGGATTAAGATTTAATTTTTTTAATAAATACTGAATCTGTCAGTACCTTATAAATATTTTGCATGATATGTAAAAATTGCCAAAAAAATAAAAAATAAATCTATCCCACTCTGACATAGCACGTAATCTTTCTGAACATCCGCTGCCTGGCTGGTGAACCTCCAAAGGACAAAACCTTCTGCCTTAGCCTAGCCCAACAAGCAGAGGGTCCAAGAAGACAGGGAGGGCTCCTCTGTCCATCATTAAGATACCTGTAGGCAAACCAAAGCCAGAGCTGACACCCGGGCTACTCAAAGGGCCTTGGACTTCAGCCAATACACTTTAGCAAAGTTTCCAGTTCCCCCTCCATGTAGGGATTTAGCAGGAACTTTTATTTATTCTGGGTAGTTCTTGACAGGCAATGCCATTTTCCTCTACTGTCTACATGGCACCAGAGTGATCTTTCCCAATTATAAACCAGACAGTGTCACTCCCGGGTTAAAACCTCCCATAGCTTCCTGCCATATCCTAAGCGGGCCCTCTCTAGCTTGTCTGGGGTGATGTTCTTCTCCAAGGGCTGGGCTTTGTCCTCATCTACAGGTGACACATAGTAGCTGCCCAACACAACAAGCACATAAGTGAATGGAACGTGAACATGGGAACCTACCTAAGCCCAAGGGCTCGCTTCTGGGTAGGCCTCTAACAGCAAGGTCAAGGTTGCTTTGGGTACAGAGAAAAGTATCGAGTACTGGTCAATTTCCCAAAGGAAACAGCCCAGATGTATGCTTAAGGGGGTCATAGGGACACAGCTCTCATCTCCCTCCCCCAATCCCTCCCAACCCAGGCTGCTCTGGATCTGTCCTAGGCATGCCCAGAACAGAATTCTCAAGCCAGCCCTATTGGCCTCCAGCTGAAAACTGCTCTTTCAGGAACTCAAACCTCAACACATACTATGTCCGCTTCCTGAAACACAACCCCCAAATACCAGCTTCAGCTGCACCATCTCCATTTTGCCTGGTTAATCCCACTCATGCTTGAAGGCTCATCTTCAATTTTGCTTTCTTGGAGAGATGTTCTCTGACCTTCCACATTAAATCAGGTCTGCCCTGATCACCCCAGAACTTTACCTTGACAACACCTATCAGAGTTTGTTGCTCATTGTATTTGTGTTTAATATCTGTCTCTCCCACCAGACTGCCAACTCTTTACAGGCTGGGAGAGGGTCTAGTTTTCTCACTGTTGCCTCCCTACAATCTCGTGGTGCAGAGTGGGTGCTCAACAAATACCAGTGAATGAATGAATGAATGAGAGTGAAATCAAAGGGTGTCACCTTTGCCTTTTAGTACTTATCCTGGATCTTTTGACCTACCCTCTCAATAGTGTGAGACCCAGTACCAGGTGACCTGTCTCTGCCTGTCTCCAGGAGGGAAGGCAAAGCCCGGGAAGTCTCATTTCTGTGTCACCTCAGTCCCCACACCCTGCTCTGTCTGTCCAGCCACCTTCTTAGTGCTCCAGGCTGCTACTCCAGGCTGCTGCTCCTCAACGCTCTTCTTGAGGCCAGTCAAGGATCCCACTGTCAGGGCTCAATACCTTCTGAGAAGACCCTGGTTCAGCCACCTATCAGAGCCTCCCCTGCATGCACTGTGGTGCTACCTGCAATTCCTCCTACTTGCAGGGCACTTCCTTCTCCAGTCTGCCCCTGGCAGGGCCTGACCTCCCCACCAAGTTTAGGTTCTGTTCTGCAGTCAGTGTGGCAGCTCCCAGGAGCCCCACCCTGGTGCTGGACTTGGGGAAGCAGGTGGCCTCAACCTGAGCTAAACAGAACCTTGGTAGCAAGAGGTTTCGTGGGCTCTGCTTCCAGACTGTTGCTGGTGGCAGAAGCAGAGTCCGGTTTTGAGCACACATCAGGCCTCAGTATTTCCTGCTGAGTTTCTGGGCCTGGGGAAAAAGTCTGCCTGGATGTATGTTCTTGGGGGTGTCCCACCACCATATGTTCTGTGTGTGTCACCAGAATGAAAGAATACTCTGCTTTCCCATCTGAGTGATCTTTACTGGATGTTTCTTTCCCTCGGCCTGTTTCTCACACCCCTCTAGACAGGCACTCTCATAGTCTCCACCAATTCCCTCCCCACATGTCCCCCCTCCCACTGGCCACTCCACAGCTGAGCATGCACCATCATGTATTTATTGTTCAGGCTCACTTCCCCAAGCAAAGCTTTGGTCTGTCTGATTTTTGCAGCATCCCTATCCTCTAGCCAGGTGCCAGGCGGCACCAGGTACTTACACTCAATAAGTATTTACTGGATAAACAACAACAATTTGACAAGGCAGCATCATTTTGCCTTATTAGGTACTGGTGACTTTTTCTTTAATCTGGAAGCTCATTTTCTCCATTCCCCTTGGAAATACTTCTGCACTAATATTCAAAGCAGCGCTGCACACACAGTGGGCACAGTCCTGTGATGCTAATTTCTATCCCATAACCGAAAGAGACAACTAAATGTTGCAAGGTTATTCGAAACTCCTGCCCCTTATCCTCTGACTTCTCCTTAGGGGAAAATTGCACAGGAATACATTTCCTCATCTGTATGTTAAAGCACGGTTATAATCCACCTATCATGATTGCAATTTTGGGAATCAAAACGAAGATCCAAAACAGCAATGTGATCTACATTTTAGCCACATATATTATAATAAATTAAGTCAAAGAAAGAGTTCTGCATTAACTACCTCTCTATTCCTTTAATACTCCGTAAGAACACTGAAGCCACTCTCTGTAAGAGCTCCAGACTTCCCTGCCTGCAGGCCAGCGCGACAACAATCTGTTGCCCCACTGCCTGGGGAGGGACACTGCAGAACTAAGCACCGAGTGGTGGCACCCTGTGCTTGGAACATTGGCCAGACCAGGCTCCTGCATCATGGGTTCAAAGCCGCACAAGGCTACAGAGAGGCACTGAGCTACTCTGGTCAAAGGCACACAGAAGCCTTGGGAAACAAGCAGATTCTGGGCAACTTGCTGCCAGAAGGAATTGGTCTGACATTTGTGGACACTGCACCTCAACCAATGTGGACCCATGGAACCAGAAGACACATGTAGGGACTTTACCCACATCCTTTTCTATCCTTGGAAAAGGTTGGATGGGTATGAGACTCTAGCTGAGGTTGCAAACTCGCCATCACAACTGGGTTTTCATGTCTTAACTTCGTTTTTAACATTTTCAAATTCGAGACTTTTTCTGTAAAGCCCAGGTTTCCAGCTTCTCCTGAGAAACTGATCTCACAATGCTGGGTTTGCTGACCCCAGCAGTGACTGCTGGGACTGGGCAGCGGTATTTTCTCCATACCTGGTCACTCCCTCATCCACACTACCTGGCCGCCGCACCTAGCAGGCATCTCTTTAAATTTTCTAGTCAGAGATGGCCCAGGACCCTTTCCACCTCTATAAAATGGCTTTAATAACTACAGTCGAGCAATAACGCAGAAGCCCACAGACTAATTCCCATAATTATGATGGGTCTATTATTTCAAAGCCAGAGATGATTGTGAGGTCAGGTACACAGAGGTCTTCAGAGAAAGAGGGAGAGAAACATTCTTTAAAGCGATAGCAAATATCCTTTGATTCTTTGCTATGATCCCAAATTGCATCCAGAAATGCCGAAACATGCGCTCACAACCTTCGTCGAATTTCAAAGAGGCCTCATCAGGAAGGGCGATGATCAGAGGGAAAGACTGAGCAACCTGAGAATCAGGCAATTTAAAAACCGGGTTCCAGGACTCAGTGGTTGGGCCTGAGAGAAGGGGACAATGACATGTTCTCTACATCTGCACAGGGCATCTTCCTCACTCTCCATACCTGACGGCCCTTACCTGTCTTTTCTAGGCTTAGAAAACCCACCTTCTTCCTGTTTCTTCAAATGCTTCCAGTCTCAGCCTCACTTCCATTGCCCCCACAAAGTCTTGCCTGACCCTCCCAGCACACCCTTATCTTCTTGGACTTTTCCAAACATTTCTACACAATTACATGCTGCTTTGGATTGCTCATTACTTTTTATCATTCCAGCCTGCCCACCAAGAGTACCCCCATGGGGTGGCCTGTCTGGTAGTCACCTACAAAGACTGGTGAAGAGCTGGCCTACAGACAGCTCAATAAACACATGTTGGTTGACCTTTCAATTGAGAAAGACACCATCATGATCTCCTCCAGGGCTTTCTTAGTAGGGCTTCTGTAAGAAGAAAGGCATGTCTACCCTAGTGGCTGAAAACACTTTAGACTCTCTGGTCCCATTTCTCACTTGTTTTGTACCCCCTATATTTCCTTGAATATTCTCCACTTCTTACAGTTCTTGGGTTAAATCATTCAGCTAACACGTATTAATGGGGTGTCCACTTTGTGCCAGGCACAGCACTATGGACAGAAAAGACAAGGGTAAGCAAAGCAGCTGGTAGCCGCCATCATGTGGCTGCCCAGGAGCACCAGGGAAGGGGGTGGGGATGGCAAAGGAGGCATTCGGGACCTTCTCTGGCTGATGTTTACATCATTTAGTGAGGTGCCCTGTTCTCTCCATGCTCATTTTATCTTCTGGAAATAAGACCACAGCAAACATTCTGACAGCACCCACTTTTTCTGCTCTTGCCAACCCTGTGGATAAAACTCTGGGCCAAGGTAGGGCTCACAACTGGGTCCATCTCTGGACACTCTTGTTTTCACTCCTGGGAGCTTCGACTCAAGAGCAGAATGGCAGAAAGCTCTATGGTGTCTGCTTCCATCTCGTCCACCATGGATTGATGGCTCTGGGGCTAAGACTGAGGAATGTCTGTGTTTTATCAATGAATAAACTCTTTTAGAGGTATCTCTGCTGCTCCTGTGACTGAACATGAGATGCGACTTTGTGCCAACAGTGGGAAACACTTCCAATGAGGTAGATTAAGGGCTGAGATGCTTACCCTAAAGGATCTTCACATGCACCTGGGAAGACCAAATAAATATAGAAAATAATAAAATATGAATTAAGCAATGGTAAAATGAATGATAA
>PVIY010025666.1:0-22500 GCA_004026745.1 Myrmecophaga tridactyla | reverse complement strand
AGTTCTGAGCCTCTAACAGGAAAAGGGAATTCACTGGTAATAAGGAAGAAGGAATTCACTATTCAACGTTTCCACCAATTTCTGCCTCTGTCCCCAATGAAGGTTTTAATTACGGTACAACTTGAGATCAGCAATTAATCTTGCAAGTTTGGCCCTTCTGGGTTCAGTTACTTTTGAAAAGGCCTTCATTCCAGCCGTTAAAAATCATAGCACACGCTCACTGACTCAGTAACTGAGGAAGGGCACAATTACTGTTTAGCTTGCTTCGTGTTATGATGAAGTTTCAAAACTAGACTAGGTGAGCTAGTCTCACCTCTCTTTTGGCTAGGGTGCATGAACCTGCTGAAAAGCCAGGGGCAGCTGAGTTCTCTGCCACATACCACTTAGAAATTACACCAGTGTTCCCTTCTACACGGGGCCCACTGAGGGCCTCATGCCCATCCTCTCCGTGGGCTACAAAGATTGACACAGCCTCTCATCCTGTATAATTAAATCAAATCAGCCTCATACCCGTGGTTCTCCACCATGTTTCAGCATACCTAATGAAGCTTCCTTCGGCAATCTTAATCTGGAACTCAGTTTTCTTTTCAGAGGAATGGGGGCCTCAGTGTTTCTGACCAGGTCCTGGTCACAGACCAACAGCTGGACTCACAGACATAGGAGGAGAGAAGACTGATGGGAAGGAAGGCCTTGGTTTAGCCACAGCCTGAGACGCACGCTGTCTCCACAGCCAGGGCCCGGGGCTTCCACCTGGATGGGCCTCCCTTCCAGAAGCTGCTTCTTACTCCAAAGCCACCCAGGCAATAGCCCTAGAGGCCTGCAACTGCAGTTGGAGGGTGTGGCTCCCATCTTCTGTAGCTGAGGCTTTCGGTCCCCTGGGCCCCTTCTCAAATAAGCTTTAGGATACGAGGGGTCAAATATGATACCCCTCCCTTCCAAGGGCAGTGAGCAAAGGGCTAAGAAACTGGCTCTGGAGACACCAGCCATTTTGAGACTGGAAGCCTTTTCCACTGAGAACAAGTTATAGGAGACGCTTCAGTCATTCATTCGTTCATTCATTTATTCATTCATCCAATAAATAAATATTTACCTCTTATCATTCTTGAAGTGTTGGGAAATACAATGGAAAGCAAAACCCACAAGGCCCCTGCCCTCACGGAGCCTGCAGTCTCCTGAGGAAGAAAGACATTACTCAAACAATCTCCCAGATGACTAAATGATGAGGTCAGTGTCATGAAGGAAAAAAGCATGGGCAATTTCAGGATCATAATGCAGATGACCCCATTAAAAATATGGGCTCCTGCCTGTTTTTCTCTTGTTATTTTCACTATAATCCTTTAGCTTCACATTTGGTATAACTTAGCTTCCTTCATCATTCCAGCTTAAAGGATTCTCTTTTGAATTGTCTTATCTTCTATTCTTTTAACCTTATCTTTCCACCTTACTCTGAATTTTGTATTTCTCTTCTGTAGTACCCTTCCAATGTTTTCTTTTACCCTTTGTCACTATTTGTCTGTCAAGCTTTATCTTTTTAACTCTCTAAGGCTCCAGCCGTCCTTATTTTAACTTGGGTATTTTGTTCTTAAAAATGCCTATCGTACGTCATTGCGTCACTAATGCTAACTGGTTATTTTAAATCCTGTTCATTTTTTTTTATCCTTTTAAATCTTATGTTTCTCAACTTTCTCACTTAAACTTTTTAACTTGCTGGTCCCAATTTGTTAATGCCTAACGTTTACCTGTGTTTTCATTGTCCCCGTTGTCGCTATTTTAGATCCCTTACCTTGTTTGCTTGGTAACAGGAGGCAAGAGATCTGACATAGGGACCTGGGAGGCAGTGTCGCTCATCCCCTCCCCGTGTCCCTGAGGTGGCCTCTCCAGTTCCCATCAAAGGATGCTTCTCTCTTTTGATAAAGGTTTTTCCTTGGGGTGGGGAGGGAAATTTCTTAAGCTAGTGAACTAGGGAAAACCACAGGCAACGGGCAACAAATCCTCCTTAGGCCAATATAACCTGAGCTCGTTGTGGCATTTTGTAAGTGGAGCTATCGCCCAACATCAGCTCATTTTAGGTTCTCTAACGGGGATTTCTTGTCTTAAAATGCTTAGTCTCTAGTCCTTCTTGTGCTGAAGGGAGGGGAAGCCTCACTTGGGAAAAGACTTGCCCTAGAAAACCTCTGTTCTGAAAAGGCTGGTTGGGGAAGCTTTGGCTGCCTGGTAAACTACACCAGTGAGTGCGCTTCCCTACTAGATGGCCTGCAAGCCCCACTGGGGCCTGGATTGTCCACAGTTGGGTTTGGTGTGGGGCCCTTTCTCCATAACAGAGAGACCTTTCTTGTTTGGGTTTGGTTTTACCTGATTCTAAAACCAATATATGATAATGGCAAAAAGTTGCAATCCAAAGATACATATAGGGAAGGAAAATATCAGTCAGCTCTTCTACACTGAGATAATCATTCTTAATATTTTCAGATTTTTCTGCGAAAAATGCATGTCAGTATGTTTTCACTTTTACAACAAAAGAGGATCATGTCAAAAATACTGACCCGTGTTATCATTTTCAACAAAGCACACCAGTTGCCATAAAAGGGCTGTCTCATGGTTTCTTTAACCAATTCTTTTTTGAAGTACATTTAAATTGTTTCCGAAATTTTACCATTCAAAACTGAGCTGCGATGAATATCCTTGATCAAACATCTTTGCTTGATTATCTGATATATATTTTAGAATAATTTCCAAAAGAGGAATTGCTAAGACAATGAGTAGACATTTATTTTGGGGGTTTTTGACATGTTTTGCCAAACTACTCTCCAGAAACTTGGTATAAATATAAACACCTACTGGCAGACAAAGAGATTTCTCCTAATGCTAAATGACATGTATTGTTATCAATCTTTTATATCTTTGGCAATCTGAGGAACAAATACATACATAAATAAAACAAAAATGTGTTTAATTGTTTCCTTTGGTTGCTAATGAGGTTAAAAATATCTTCATATGCTTATTGGCCATTTGCTTTTCTTTTTCTGGGAATTACATGTTCATATTTTGAGAATCATATGACAGCCGTACTAGAAATGGATGTACTCAGTCAAAGCTTCTTTAGTTAAGATAACAGTAGAAACATAAGCTCTGTGAGGGCAGGAATCTGAATCCAGAGAGCCCAGAAAATGCTTGACAGAGAGTACATGTTCCATGGACATTTACTGAAAGAAAGGAGGAAAGGAGGGAGGGAGGGAGGGAGTAGTATCTGCCTCTTGGAACCACGGAAGAGGCAATGCTTGTAAAATATTTTGCACAGTACCTGACAGTAAACACTCACTAAATAAGAGCTCTTAGGAAGTTGTTTGGCAAATAGCTTCTCATTTTTGGAGGTGCTACTTTATTTTTGATTTGTAGGAATTGTCACTATACTCAGGACAGTAACTCCTTACCAGTCAAATTGCCTAACTGGCTTTCCTTTTTATCTTTATAAATAAAAAATAGACTTTTCCATAAATTTAAAATTAACATGCTCATTGTAAAAGAAAACAAAACAAAAGCAATCCAAACAATACAGAAATATATTTTAAAAATTAATAAAATTACCCTCAATCTCACTGCCCAGCTGATCTGCAGAGAGAGAAAGAGAAGCAGAAAAATAGAGATGAAGAGGTAAGAGATGAGCAGGCTGGGGAGCGCTCTTGTTTTTCTCTTTTTTGCTTAAGCAACTTTGAGAATGTTTCTATTATTTACACAAAGGATGTAGCCTAAGCTACTCTTACATAATTTTCCATAAATAGAATCATACTCTACCTGCTGTTTTGTAGCCCACTTTTTTCATTCAACAATATGTTGTGGGCACCTTTCCAAGCCAGCAAATACAGGTCAGCATCAAGCTTTTAACGGCTGCAAAGATTTCCATGACCGTCCTTTGATTATTGACCGTTTGGATTTCTTCTTCTCTGAACTGGCAGCTCATGTCCTTCGACCGTTTTTCTATTGGAGTATTTGTCTTTATCTTACTGATTTGTCAGAGCTTTTTTCTTTGTAGGAAGAATATTAACCCTTTGTCTATGTAGTAAATATATATTTTTTTCATTTTGCCTTTTGCACTTTATGCTTGGGCTTGAGAGATATTTTTTTGCACGTGCTGCTTAGAAGTATTTAATTCTTATGCAGTCAGATTCATTCAACAAATATTTATTGAGTGCCACAGTTTGCCAATATTGTGCTAAATGAAGATGCAGCAAAATCTGTCAACCTTTTCTTGCATAGTTTCTGGCTCCAATGTCACCCCCTCATCACGATTACAAAAATACTCACTTAGATTGTCTTCTAGGTCTTTCTGTGTTTGTTTGTTTGTTTTGTTTTGCATTTAACTCCTTGCCACATCCGGGGTTTATGCTAATCTAAAGGCTGAGTTAGAAATACAACTTTAAAAGATGACGCCAGGGTGGGCCACCGCGGCTCAGCAAGCAAGAATGCTTGCCTGCGATGCCAGAGGACCCGGGTTTGTTTCCTGGTGCCTACCCATGTGAAATAAATAAATAAATAAATAAATAAACCTTTAAAAAAAAAAGGATGACACCAGTATTCCACAACTCATTTGCCTGTCTGAGGGATTTTAATTTTACAACGATGCCTCTGGCTCCTTTGCTGGGTACCCACCATAGATGCAGAGCTTTTAGTTCACTGGAGGGGCTAGAGAGACTTCTCAAACCCTTGGTCTTTTCCCTAAAAAAATTAATTATCTGGAGAAGATCTGGGCCCCCGCTAGCTAATGTGATTAAACCTCAAGTTCTATGACAGAATGCCCTGTCCCCCAGCTCCCTCCCATTGAGCCTCCTGGCTACTCCCCAGAGAGGGTCTGGACAAGTTTGCCCTCTCTCTCCTCAATGGACTTGGCTTGCCCACTACATGGCTTGACCTCTCTAACCACTCACCATATCCCATGGGGTTTCTCCTCCTCCTCTCTCTCTCTCTCCATCCCCGAGTTTAAAGGTACCTACTCTAGCTAATAAAAACCCTTCTCATCAGCACCTCAGCCAAGTCTGCCCTCATTCCAGAGTGCAGGTAGACCAGCCCACTACCCAGAACTGGTGCCACGTATTGTAATAATTTAGTCCAGAAAAAGCTAGATCTACCAGGCTCTGGACAGGCAATTCAACCTGCAGTAACATTTTTATTTAACTTCTAGCTGCTTAAGGAAAGTGGCTCCATTCTCCCTGGAGTATAGTACCCAATGACTGATATGACTATTCTGAATCTAATTAGCTGGGGTCCTTCCAGCTAGGATCTGGACACATCAGCTCTGTCCATGAGCTGAAATAGACGGTGTCTGCATTATCTACTAAATAAAGTCAGCCCTTTTGGACTTCACTTTTCTCCACCCCCCACCCCTGCCAAAACACCCAGTAGTCCTGAGGTATCTCCTCTTGATCCACATCCCTGGGATCTCCAATATGAAAAGTACCTCCCTTAAACACCTGACACTAAATGAAAATATGTCTCACACTCTGCCTTGGTGTGGCCCTCAGAAGCTCTACACAAGATACAGAATCATTGTGAATCAAATTTTACTTCCCTTTTGGCTTGTGCAAAGATTCCAGGGATGTGTTAGTCTCAGGATTGACTAGCCTTTAAAAAGCAGGGTCTCCAAACACTTTATGTTTATAAGCTGAGCTCCCGACTACTCAGCTGGAAAAGACAAGGCCCAGGCCCATGAGAAAAGTTCAAATGTAACAGAGAAGAGCAGCACAGACAGGTGAAAAGCAACCTTCCCGTCAAGCAGAGAAACGGAGCCTCTAACGTGAGGGATCTCAGAGGAAACACTTTTAAGACCTGTAAAGTGCGTCTGACGATAAGAGCCCAAGCTGCAATGTTGGACAAACTCCAGATGAATCCAAGATCCACCATTTGCAACAAGTGAACTTAAACATTTAACTTCTCCAGGCCTCAGTTTCCTTTCTATGAACTGAAAATAATAACAAGTAATATTTTCCACTTCGGAAGTTTTGTGGAGCCCATGAGATAAAACACATACAGGGCTTCGCATGTGGCAATTATTAAGCTTTTGGTGGCTATGGGTAGCAGTGGTTGTGGCTGTTATCATTATTTGTTATCCAATGGTTTAGTTAAGGCATGGGGCAGGGAGGACCTCTCCATAGAATAATCAGCTGCTGATACCTAGTTTTTGAGTTTAGACTCTGAACCCAGGGCGAAAAGCACCTCTGCGTGTTACACATCTTGTCACACAATCTTTATTCACTCATCCTGAACAAGTATCATCAGTGCTAGGAGGGTGGCCATCAAAGCTCAAGACTGCAAAAGAGCTGAGAGAACAGCTGGGAACACTTCCATTGTGCAGATCAAAAAACCAAGGGTCTGAGACTGAGCAAAGTCCTACAGCAAAGTCATGGCGCTGCTGGGAAAAGAACCCTACCTCATTGTCTCTTGAGACCTGTCCCATAGAATCTCACTGAGATTTTACAAGCAGGCGTGGTCCTCTGGTTGCAGACTCCCTGTCTATCCCACTGAATCTTCCTAGGATTCCAGAACCAGGGACTGAGATCTTGTGTTGTGAGACCCAGAGCCATCCCGCCAAATCTTGCTAAGATTCCATCACCTGGGGGTGAGCTTTGGACTGTGACACCCATTGAATTTCAGTGAGTTTGTTAGGCCAGCATTGGGATTTTAGAGCTGTGACCTGGCTTTTTGTGGGGAAATAGCCTTTCCTGAGCTGTGATGTCTGCTGTAATTTAAGCCTACTCCAGTGAAACATCTGCTCCTAGGAAAATGATTTGAAATATTCTAAGAAATTCCTTAGAAAAAGATTCATCCCTTTAGTTAAAACAGCATGCCCCATAAGACGGGCTTGTGAGTACTTCTGAAGGGAACACCATCTTGCCCTTGGATCCTGAAGACCTATGGTGGGATGGGGGAGGTGGGCAGGCCGGCACACTCGTAGGCACCACCAGAGGAAGGACCCTCCCCCTCATCTGCACTCTGCCCCCTCCCCACTTTAGCCACAGAAGCATCAATTCCTACCAAGTCCTTGATGGCTCTGACTCACTCAAGGCCAGGAGGAAACGAGTCTCCAAAAACTTTCTTCCTCCCAGTCTTGGGGTCAAGAATAGCTAATGGGAGACAAGTGTCTGGAGAAGTCCAAATCAACAGTTTGCAAAAATAAGACAGCCATCTAAAACTTTAAAAATTTGTAAAGCAGCACATGTGTAAGGACATTTGATGTAATGTCAAAAATGGGAATGGTCAAAGATGAAATACCAATTCACATTATTGTAAAATGATGGCATCCTGGTAGTGTACCCATATGCACATCTGTCTCTTTTATCCAAATAGGTAGGTCTCAAAAGAGAGCTGGAAAGCAGGTACTATATACAGAATTATATTTTCCTACTGATTGTGATTGTTTTTAGAGATAAGAGGTCTTTAAATATAACAATTAACACGATAATGTGGCAATTTATTAAGACTACCTATTTTAAGGAAATTGGAATTTTATTTCAATGGCATTTAAAAAAATTTTAAATACCAGATATGCATGAAAAATAGGCAGACACTTTTATTTTGGGTGCTGTAACCTAAAGGTGCAAAGGAAAACAGCAATGACAACCAGCTGAACTGGAGCAAGCAGACTGGAGCTGTCCCTTCACTGCCTCACTGTCTGCAGTGAGACCCCCCACCCCACCCCACCTGCAGACTGCACACAGCTGCGGGCCAAGAGGAGGCAAATGGCCCCAAGTGCACCAAGCCTCAGAAGCCTCTATGAAACCGGCACCCAGCTCATCCCGACAAGTGGAACGCAAAGGACCCAGCGCTGGCACATGGCAGCTGCTTAACGTTTTATCTTTTATTCTTTCATCTCCCTCTTCAGCAGTTTAATATTTTTGCATAAGCTGAAGAGGGCTGTGGTTTCTCCAGGGACTCAAGATACGTTAGTGAATGAGCAAATGAAGGGCCACACCTAACTGATTACACATGGCTGATGGGGACATCGCTACAAACTCAGGAAGTGAGGCTAGGTGACACGCTTAAAATTTTACATGTTGAATTTCGGCTTATCATACATAGAGAGGCATGTGTGTACACATGCAGAAACCCCACACATGGACACTGACACACACAGAGACACACACCCTGACACATATACACACACACATACACACACGTATTAAAGTGGTCTTCTTTGGAGAAAAAAGAATAGTAAAAGCACAACAGCCCCAAATAAGTCGGAAGCCCCTGATGCCCTCACAAGTAGCGCCCTGCTTTCTTGCCTTGGGGACCTGTGGGTCTAGCCACCTACACAGCACAGCGCAAGAGTCCTGGGTTACATCTTACTGCTCCATCACAATGAAGGATGCGAACGCACATTTGAGTGCCTTTGCTTTTTTAAAAAGAAGAAGAAAGAGCAGGCCTAAGTCAAAAGTCTCCTTTGGTGATAAAGATTATCATGTCACAATGGAGCGAGCCACGTCGGCGCGGCCCCTCTCTCATCCACGCGGGATGTGTCCCCCGGCCTGCTGGGTTATTGTGCACAAGGAATGACCCCGGCAATGGGAAGCCTAGGGGTGGTTCATGCATGTTGTGATAAAATGTAAATGCACGAGAAAGGTCACCCCAGAGTGATCATTACCACTGTAGAACTCTGACCAATTTGCCATTCAAGAACATCATCGATGGCTCAACTCATTCACGGCGCCTCTTTAACTCACACGCATGGGGGCACACACCCTCGACTGCTAGCCATTGTGGCTGCCAGTGTCTCCCAGTGTGCGTGTGTCGTGCCTGCAGATGCTCATTCTCTGGCATTTAAGGAGAGGAAAGTAGAGGAGAAAATTATTGGACCAGTCATCCACTGCCTTGGAAAGGGCATTCGAGCCTCTGGGCCAAGGCCTGCAGGGGCTCCTTGGCCCTTAGTCTGATGGTGAGGCTATGCACTTTGGCACTAGAAGCTACCCCAGCACCCTCAGAACCAGCAGGGCACTGCTTCCGTTCAGGGTGAGTCAGCCCGTGCAGCCAGTGAGGGTAGAGGCACCTACTTTGTGGCCGGTCCTGGACAGCCACTGCCACAGGGGTCCATGGAGACCCGGATCACCCACAGAGCCTTCAGATGGCCCAGAACCCTGCTCACTGAGGCTCCCATCCCTGCTGTTTTGCCCCCTGCATATAATTTCCTCCCAGTAACTGCCTCTGTTGCCTTCCCCTCACCTGCAATTCCCTAAACAATGCAAGGAGGGATTTGTTCATTCAACAGTCTTTCACCAGACACCTACTCAGTGCAGCTCACTGTACCAGAGTTAATCAAATCCCAGTTTGCTGCATTAAGGAGACTTGACAAGCAAGGACAGGGATCGTCACACCCACCCACCCTCCCTCGAACCCCATCCCTACCTCCAGAGTCTACAGAGATGTTTGGAAAGGACTGCGGCCTTCCAGGGAAGGACGTGCTAACGCATGACAATGGAGACCACTGGAGAGTGGGGCACTGATGGAGAGGTTCGTGGAAGAAGGGGCAATTGAGTTGAGTTGTAAAAGATGGACAAACATCTGATAAGTTGAGTAGGCAGAAGACATTCCAGAGAGTGTAAAGAGACTAAGACATTTCCAGGGTGGTCTAGGATCCATGGCATGGGCAGCTGGTATGCGGAAAGTGTGGCAGGAAAGATAACCCAAGGTTCAGGTTCTCCAAGAACCTCAGGAAAGTGGACATGCATCCATTTAGAAAGTGCATTCCACAAATATTTATTGAGCACCTATATCTCTGCAGCATCATGAAAGTTGCCAGCATGCCTGGCAGGGAACAAAATTACTATTGCAACTGAATCTTGATGCTTCTGACTGCCTTGCAAAGATAAAGCGCACTGCCCACTGCTGAGACTATCCAAAAGGTCAGCTTCCCTACCCCTCTCCACTGGCATCTCTCACTGTGACTGCTTTTGCTTCCCATCTTCCCTGCACAAAGACACGCCCTGTGCCCTGCCATGACCCAGCCCACTGCCTCAACAACAAATCCCAGCCTGACTATGCTCTTGGAGCTGGGATGATTCACTTCAATCAGAGACCCCCATGATGAATGCCTCAGCTGGACTGAGTCGGGCAACCGGTCCCAAGTCCTGGCTTAACTCTGCAACCCTGGACAAGCCCCTCTGCCTTCTGTGGACCTCAGCTTTCTTATATCTATTAGAGAATGTTATCTGCACATTATCTCTCATTTGATGATTCTCCATTTAAGACCCCAGTGTGCCTACTTGTTTCTTCAGATACTAGCTTAGTTTCCCCCCAGATTCCCTTTGCCATTCTCCCTTCCCAGTATAGCAAAGAAAGCCTGTGGTTGTTTGCTCATTTATTCAACAGTCATTTAGTGAATGCTGACTTTGGAGCCCCAGGCACCAGAGACACAGCAGACAGACAGAACGTCCTTCTCCTCCTGGAGAGCACCACATTCTTTGAACTGCCAGAAATTCTTCACTCAGGACATCTCACACAGGACTACCTACATTGTATAGGCATTATTTCACTTGATTTTCACATCCATCTATAAGCAGGACTGGCAAGCAGTAAACCCGATTAAATAATGAATAAATGCAATGTAGGCAGTTGACACTGCCCATTCATGATGCCCCAAGACTGGAAAAATAACTAAGCCAGGACCAGAGTCTTCAGGTTGCTGGCCCAGCTCACTGGCCAAACAGCTTCAGGTCATAATGTCTGATCAGAGGAAACCTCCACAAAACCCATATTCTGATGTGCTGATGGCCCACTGATGAAGGGACTCCTTTGAGGTCTGAAAAAAGGACCTCAGAAAGGCTCTAGAGTGAACTGTAGGCTGTGCACTGGCTCCTGCTCTTATGTTGTGGATTAGATGGAAGGACAGAAGGCTGAAAGGATGGAGGAACAGGTGAAGCCAGCCCACCCTCACAATTAGAAACTAAGCCCAAAGTCCACGAGGAATGAGCCAAGAGCATCACAACTGGCTGCACCTTAGATGACATCAGTAAGTTTGTTTTCACGCTCCCAGACAGCAGATTCATCCCAGCCTTACCAGGAGTCTGCAAAATCCAACTTGCAAAAAGATAAGCGGTTGAATGATTCTCTACGTCTGAAAGATGCCTGCAACTTTGTCAGGAGGCCAGGCCCTCTGGAGAGGACAGCTGCTCCACGGCACACTTGTTGATTCACTGAAGTTTAGTTTTTTTTGTTTTGTTTTGCATGGGCAGGTACCGGGAATCGAACCCGGTTCTCCGGCATGGCAGGCGAGAACCCTGCCACTGAGCCACCACGGCCTGCCCTGAGGTTTAGTTTTAATGGTACAGTCATAACTGCTCCCCCCAGGGATCTCCAGACCTCACCCAGGCTCTGCCTGCCCTCTGTCTGCACAGATTTCCAAAACCAGTTCCCACCCCAACCCAGAACCAAATATTCTAATTTTTCTAAATAATGTCTCCGCACCTAACAAATCATTCATGGGTCCCAGATTTCTTTTCAAGAGCTATTTTATTATTATTATTATTATTATTTTAGTGAAGCGGATAAATGTGGGGGCTAGGGCGGGGATGAGACAGAAAGCATGGCCCTCCCGTGTCTTGTTTCTGTGCACCCATCGTTTCTTCCATGCATCCGGGAAAGGTTTATGAACGACCCTGGAACGACCCCAGAGAGCTTGATTTCATCCTGTGATGGAGATGTTTAGGGCATCATTTTTGACCCTAGTTCAACGTCCAGAATCTCACGGAGCCTGTAGGGACGGCTTAGCCAGGTTGTGGAGACACCCACCAAGGGGAGCTTAGAGACTTAAGCCTCATGGTGTGTTGTTTTCTTCCCCCCAAGTATCCTAGGCCCCCATGTCCAAACATGGCTGCACTGTGATCTATTTCTAAAGGACAGAGATGGTTCCAAAGAAATCTCAGTTCTACTACACATGCAGCGAACGACAGGAAAGTTTGAATTTCTACCACCTGGATGCTCTAAAAGGTTCGAAATTATGGATTTGTTTTTCTTCATCCTTTTGGTCTATGTGTCTATAAAATGAGCCTTTTAATCCAGGAAAGCTTGTCACATTTTCAATTTCTGTGCTAAGTAAAACAACAAAAAGTAAATTAGCGTTGCATATGTAATGGACATTAGGAAAAAAAGTCTGAAGGAAATTCTATTAAGCCCCACTGCCTGGTTACCTCGCTCTCAACACGGGTACGCCTGTTTCTAAAGCAAAGCCTTACATTTTCTCTAACAAAGGTTTTGACGTTCACTAAAATGTCAGCTAAAGTTGCCAATAAATACTTACTCACTGCTGGTGACTGAGCGGGGGGGGGGGGAAGATTCGGTTGTGCACGTTTTCATTGGTACAGATACAGAAGAAAAAAATCTTCTAGCACTTAAAAACCAAAGTCATGACAGCTGCCCAGACTATCTGCACTGAGGGATGGGCACCAAAAAAAAAAAAAAAGTGAGTAATGGCAAGGGAGATATTTAAGGAAAGCAATGATTGAACTTTAAAAAAAAAAAAAAAAAATACTGCAGACTCAAAATGCTGGCGGCAGACCGGCTGCTATTTTAACCAAAGCTGCTGATTTCTGAGAGGTCTTCTGCTTTTTACAAATTTCTGTCTTGCAAATGTTGGGCATTATGGCGCTGACATAGGTGTGGCTGGCTTTTGAAATTCAGGCTCACGGTGTCTGAGCCCATGAACCAATTCCTTTTAGGGCTGGCTAGTCAGAAGCAAAACTGGCTAGTTATGCAACTACCATAGTATATGCTTTATCTCCACCGCATTTAAAGGATTTACCTATCTGTCCCACTGCAGACCCACTCATTGAGTAAGAGCCAACAGCATATGATTGTGTTAATTAATCTGCTATTGTGAGTAAAGGAGCAGCTGCAGTGGTCTCGGGGATACGTTGTCAAAAGAAAACAATGTAATGTTAAGCCTCTGACTGCATATTCTGTTACAAAGAAGGTTTATGAGAACTTAAATTCATAAATCATAGATCATTTTATAATAATAACAAATAATATCTGACCTTTAAAAGGAAGGTCTGAGTGTTCTTAATTTCGGCTTGAAATATGTTCTGATATATGATACCTATGCTTTAACCCAATTCTTTGTTTTGAAAACAAACATTCTCCAGAAATGATGGGAAGGAGAAGGAGCTATAGAAATGACCTCTGCCTGTACGAGATACATGCCATTGTGGTTCTAACAAAGATCAGAGCCCAAAATATCAAGTTAAAAAGAAAAACTTGTTGGCATGCGTCCAATGTCTCATATAATAAAAACGCAATTTCTAATACTAGGCAGAAATGGAGAGAAAGGGGACATTCATTATGGGAAACACACATATTATTTACATGGGCTTTATCTTTCTTTATGCAGATAAGGCACAGAGAGCACTTTCCGTCTAATTAATAGTCTGTGTGCTTCCATGATCCAACCTTCCCGCCCCCACCCTCACCCAAAATACAACCATATTCTGGGCCCCCTCTCTCCTCCCCACGCCCATGTACATATATCCAGTTGGTGAACAAGGCAAAAGAAGGTAGCCTCAGACAAAGGGAAATAAAACCTTGCGTTCTGGTACTTAATCCAGGACAATAAACTGTAGCAAAAGTCAGGGGGGAAAATGCAAGGCTGATCAAGGAATATAAAGTTGAACTATGGTTAACAGGACGTTGTAAAGAATAACGTCTTGTGTATCTTCGAAGACACTTGAAAGAAAATTGTGGGGGGCTCCCCCAGCAACCCCAGAAAGCGGAGTCCCTGCATGCTCTGACATTAAGTAGCGCCGTCCTTCACTGTCCACGCTGGGTTTGAGGGACATGTGAAACCACAATGATTGCTAGCACCGACTATTTCGAAAGATATTTTCTTAGCGCAGGAGTCTATCTCCTCAATATTATTCAGTTTCCTTTCTCCCCCATTTTCAAATGAAAATCCATTCGACAGGGAAGACAAACTGTTGGCCTTTGGAATGCTGGAGAAGGGGAGGGCAGGAGGCACATGTGAAGTAGGTCTCAACTGTTAAGTTTCTCCCCTTTGTTCTGGGAGATCACAACAAAAGGAAGCTATTTTTAGCTATGGATTGGCATTGTATTACCAGGTTCGTGCATCGACCTGATAACGCCTGGCGGGGGACCCTGGAGCACCCACACGCTTGCAGGCACACACACACACACACACACACACACAAACACAAACACTGTAGTGCCATTTGTGAAGCGAACACACTCCAGGAAGGCAAACTTAGAAGAAGACTCTTAACCCTGAAAAATTTACTAAACAGGAGATGGAAGGCTTCCTGCTTTATTTTGTCCACCTTTTGCCATTAAAGAAACAACACCTTGAGTGCTGTTCTTTCTGAAAGTTGCTTTTCTTTGATGCTATTTTAAAGGACTTTATGGGGGAGGAAAATTGCAGGTATCCAAAA
Source organism: Myrmecophaga tridactyla (assembly GCA_004026745.1). NCBI lineage: Eukaryota > Metazoa > Chordata > Mammalia > Pilosa > Myrmecophagidae > Myrmecophaga > Myrmecophaga tridactyla. The sequence continues at coordinate 8,080 of PVIY010025666.1, read as the reverse complement.
CCCTCTGTGCCCTGAGTCAGGATACTCTACGACTGCCCATCTCATTCTCCAAGAGATAAGCGTCCTCCACCTTTAGCCAGGCCACCAGAGGTTCAGTGAGTAAGCCTTGGTACCCCCTTGAGCCATTATTAAATGCTCCAGTGGTGGGTCTTCCTGTTCGCCTTTTCCTCCGCGTTTTCACACATGCCTGCCCACTTCTGTTCCCTGTGAACACCCCCAATGACGGCTCTGCCCAATAGGCAGCTGGCCCGTTAGTTACTGGATTGGGGAGCTTGACAAACAAAGTCCTCTTTATTGCCAACTTTTACATTTTTCCTTCCAAATCCAAATTTTTCACTTTAAAATTTAAAAGCCCTTCTTTTTCTTATACCAAAATAAAAACTCTTTAGTGGGCAATCCCAAATACTTGACATTTCCCAGTATTGTACCATTGCGAAAGACACCATAAACTTGGGGAGCCTTAGGACATACTTAGGAGAGAGTGCCCTTTGGATAACAATGGTGCCTTATTCCTGCTTACAGGAAGAACATGTGGGAGAAGGAAGAAAATGCCTGCTGCTGGCCAGAGCAGAAGTTTCTTTATCTAAGCGTTTAACATCATCCCCATGGGAAGGGGGAGCTGATGGTGAACTTCAAAGATGCCTCTCAAAAGCAATGCTGAATTTCATAGTCCAGGTTCTGTTTCAACCAAGGGTTCAACAAGGGGTTTTACAGATCTCATCTATGAAATGGAGATCGAAGCAACGACTCAGAACCGCTTCCTAAAGAGGAAAGGGTCTGTGAACTCGAAAATACGAATTCTGAATATTTGTGATTCTTTCATCCTGATTAAGGAAAACTTCCCAAGGGGATCTTGTCCCACTGTCACATTCTAGGGCATCTCAAGAAAGGGTGAACTTAAAAAAGATTGTTATTCAGCAATAAAACTATTCAGTGGACTAAATGAGTGGTCAGTTTGGTAAAAAAAAAAAAAAAAAAGCAATTAGTAATGGCATTTATCCTCCTATAATCAATGTTTTATGCTGGTTTTTTTCCCCTGCTGGTTTACACACACTTGAACTAAGTAAGATCTTTAGAACCCTTCCAACTCAGTTAAATATATGCTAGGTACATATATGCTTGCCTGCTATGACCCACACAAGGAAAACAGAGTTATTACCCACCCAGAGTTTGCAAAACTGTAAGAGAACAATGCAATATATGAATAAGGATCACACTGGCAATTCTGATTTTGCTCTGTTTCCTTAGCCTTATAAAAAATATTTCCCATTTTAAGTACAAAAGTTATTCCATTTTTATTGTAGAAAGTTTGGAAACTAGATAAAAGCATAAATAAAAGAAAATCACTACCAATTCTACCACCTAACTACAAATATAGCTTCATACACCATTTTTTCTCTCAAAAGTATGTTTTGAAGTTATCTTTCTTCAAATACATGATTACTAATGGCCACAGGACAACACATCCTATGGATGTAACTTATTTCATGTTTCTGTGTTTTATTTTCATAAAATAAAATGAGTATCCTGTGGGAGATGACCCTTGACCCCTGTAAAGGTGGGAGGCAGTTCTGCCAATGCATTTCCTAACAGCCCCAGGTTCGACTGTGGGTTGGGGGTTATCTGCTCCAACAGTTCCACAAGGGGTCTGATCTTGGTAATAAATACCCTGGGTAGACCAGAGTACAATGCCCTGATTTTCCATGATCTATTTGTTGAGAAACCTCAGCTAGCAGCCCCCAGCATTTAATGAGAATCTGATGCTGCGGGAACTGGATGTAATGTACGAAATGAAGAACAATAATAATTCAGCATAAGCTGAATTTAAGAGTACTATAAAAGCTATAAGCCAATTTCTGATGAAAAGGAAACATCTTGCTAAAAACCACATTAGCAGCAAACACGAATGCTGTCCAGAAGAAAGGGGTAGGAGGCTGCACACTCGCAGCCCAGAACTCTCTCCTGTTTCAATTCCACGAGCAGAACTCTCCACCTTCCCTCTGCCCCCACTTTCTCTTTCTTTTCAGCCAGGAATACAGTAAATACCACATTTAGGTGTCTATATGATTTGACACTAGGAAGTGTCGGTTGAGATTCTGACTTAAAAAAATAAAAAAAAAGCTAAATGATTTTCCTTTCTTGACTTTTTAAAGTGAATAATAAGACTTGTTCCTTGTGGAATGAAAAAGATCACATCTCATACAATTAAAGGACTAAGGAAGGAGGGAAAAACAAACCCATCTCCAAATTCTAGTGCTGGAACAAGAATTAATTGAAGAGCCCCCACAAAGGAGCAAGACGTAATGAGCATTTTCTAGGCCAGGCTTATGGGAATCCAGTGCAGGTCCAAGTTTAAGGTGACAAAGCCCACTGACAAGCCCAGAAGGGTTAAAAGGAAAAGTTAGCACTAAACGTGCAGACAAAATAGCATTATGTAGGTAATTCGGTGCCCAAGCGGGGTCTGTTTGTTAGGAGACCAAGTAGGTTTAAGGTATTCAGCCAGACTAGAAAGGAATTTGTAAGGAGATGTTAAATCCCACGAAGGAGAGCAGGAGACCCAGTGGCAGACAGACAAGCGATGTCAGCTACAAGCGGCTACCTGTGAGATGCCGGGGCTGGCGCAGAAGCCCTAAATGAACTGGGTAATATTTCTGGAGCAAGTTGCATCCTGATATTTTAAGCTGAGAGTTTTATTGCTGCTGAAACCGTACAGTTGAAAAGGAAATTGAACAGCCTTCTCTCTAAATCATCTGATTTATAGAAATTGAAATTGATTCATATAATTGGAGACCACTAATTATAGGAGTTGAAGAAGAAAGATTGTATGCCAAAGTTCTAATTGCTGAACTATCAAAGTTAGTCAAGATTTGTTTCAGGGAATGGGGAAAATTGTCATTTTCTACAGAATGCCAGGGAATAGGATCTCTGTTCTAGCTCACCATTATCTCTTTGATCCTCACACAAGGTTATTTTAGGAACAAAGCAGTAAATTTGACCTTCCTAAGATGTGCCAAGGGATTGGACTTCTTAACTCTTTTTTATTATTATTATGGAGGAGTGCATTCTGTATAATGTACATAATGTATATTGTATGTTAGAAAATATATAGAAGAAAGAGCGAAACCAAGAAGCCACCACAATCTTGACTTAAAATCCCCCCAGTGCTCATTTAAGTATTTGTCCTTCCAGTTGCTCTACTGTGCATGTCTTTTCACCTTGCCACGTTCATGGTTCACATTCAGTTGTTTCTTTTTTTCTTTTTTTTGTTCTTGTGCATGGTCCTGAAAAACCATCATTTTAGCTGACTGCATAACTGTCCATCAGGGGGCTCTGGTTCCATGGAACACCCCCAATGTCAAGCATTTAGCTCAATTCCATTTTAATTTTTGACATTTTAAATGATGCTATAATGAACATTTTCACACATACAGCTTTCATCATACTTTGGTTAAATTCCTTAAAATAGATTCTCAGAAGCAGAATCACTGGGTCAATGAGTTTTACATGTTATTACTCTTGATAGGTATTGACAAATTGTCTTCTACAGGGATTTCAACCATTTAGAATGCCACCACCAGCATGATCAGAAATACTGGTTTCCCTGTATCCTTGGCAGCCAGTAGATTTAGTTTTTAATATGTACTATAATTCAATAGACCAAAAATGGTAACTGATTCTTGAGTTAAGTTTGTAATTTCTGAATACAAGAACAGATGATCAGCGTTCCTTATATTGAGTAGTTTTATTTCCTCTTAGGCAAATTATCGGTACTTGTCCTTTATCTGAACCAAGGAAATGTTTGTGGAGCACAAGGACCAAGTGGACCCAAACCAGACAAGCGATTATAGAAAATACACAAGTCTCATGCAGCCTGAGTGCCTCCCTGGCCTTCATGATGAATAAACATGACACAGGGTGCCACGTAATGAGAGCGTGCTTACATGGGGCTCAGGCCGGGGTCCGCCTCCGCCTCTGTCTCTTTGAACCCATCTCCTCTCACTACAGGTTCTCCAGTCGGGCAGTATGCTAAAAGCAGACTTACAACATCATCCTCTGAAATCTGAGTTTTTCCAAATTAAGAAAAAACAAAACTGAGAAAATGACACTAATTTGGAACAACTAAACAAAACCAACAATAGTTTGATTTTTCCACTGTACAACCCTTACAACACTTTACAAAGTAATTAATCCTTATAACAAAGAAGAGATATCTACTCCCTTTCCTGAGTCCCAGAAAAATTAAGAGCCATTACAAAGCGTTTCACAGTTTTCACTAAAGAGACCAAAAGAAGGCAAAAGAGAGAGAGAGAGATGAATGAAAGGGGAAGGGGAGGGGAGGAAAGGGGAAAGAAAGGGGAGGGGAGGGGAGGGGGAGGAACAAGAGGGAAGAGAAGGGAAGGGAAAAAATGAAAATCAAACAAGCTCATGCATTCTGTGGAAGGGAGCCACAAGAATGGCTAAAGGATGTCCATAATAGGCAAACCTATAGAGACATAAAGCAGATTAGTGACTACCTAAGGCTAGGGGAACAGGGGCTTTGGGAGGGGTGAACCAAAGGGTACACAATTTCTTTGGGGAGTGATGAATATGTTCTAAAATTGATTGTGGTAATGGTTGCACAACTGTGTGAATATAAAGAAAACATGGATTTATACACTTTACATGGGAGAACTGCATGGTATGGGAATTATACCTCAATAATGCTGTCATACAAAATCATGGCTAGATGCCTGGAGGAAACCATGCAAGAGGGAAAAGTACAGAAGTGGGCACTGTGAGTCCAAGGAGACTACAAAGGTGGGGCAAATAGTTACTTGACACGTTAAAGAACCAAAAAGAGAGGAAACACCCTACACAGCAAATTTTGGTTTCGGGAGCATTCATTCATTCGATGACACGAATGGAGTTTCCCAGGTGATCAGGTAAGAGAGAGGAGTAAAAGAATAATGGTGTTTAGAGTGGTACACTTGTGGGTGATGGACTAGGTAACCAGATTGATTTTCAAAGGAGTCTTCCAAGGGAGGCAGGAATTAACCAGGCCAAGGAATAGGGAAGACGCAGTCCAAGTACAGGGAGCAGAACATGCGAAGACCCCAAGGAAGGAACATAGGTGGTATATTAGGAGATCTGGAGGAGTCAGTCCAGCCAGGAACCAGGATGGGGTGGGGGGTGGGGGGACAAAAAGAGAAGCAGCTGCAGAGACAGACAAGGGCCAGATCATGAAAGATCAGGAAACCATCATAAACAGGTGACATGACCAGGTCTGCATGTCAGATAGATCTTTCTGGAGCTTGCGGGATAAGTGGTTTGGGCAGGATGGTAAGCTAAAAGGAGAGAAACTGTACCTAAGAGGGAACACCATAAGGACCTGGATGCTGGGACTAATTTAGGAGGTCCTTAAGTGGCTGGGGGTTTGAGAGACAGGGTTACCTTGGCTTCTGGTCAGCTGACTGGGTGGGAGAGAGGGCTGCCTCCCAAGCCAAGGAACATCAGAGGAGAGATCTATTTGGAGACAGGGGTTTTGGCACCTGCTGAATTTGAGATGCCCATGGGAATGTAAGGGAGGACAGTCCTAACTTGAGACGGTGGACCAGATTCCTTGTCCAGAGAGAACAAAATTGGTCCCTCCCTCGTAAAACTGTTATGAGGGTTAAATCCACTTAACAAGTTAGCACACTGCCTGGCATTTATTAAAAACTCAATAAATGTTTGAAATCTGACGAGTACCCTGAATTATAGGGCGCTGGGGTTCAAAACACTTGGCCTAAAGAAAGGTAGGTTCCAGGCCAGGAGAGTCTAAGTAAGCAAATGATGAGGACACTCTCACACACACACAATGCTGTCTGCACAACCAGAAAGATCCCAGTAGGAGAAAAGAGTGCAAGGCTCACAGAAAAACATGTGCTCGCCAAAGACAGGACTTTTGAAAAGAGCATAGTAAATGTACAACATATACATACACACATACACAAATGCATGCACCTGTATTTACATATACTGCATGTGGATGCATACATATGAACATGCACACACATGTGCAAGTACATGTACACATATGCACATGTGTGCATGAACACACCTTTACACACATGCACCTGTGTATAAATGTACACATGCATGTAAATGCACGCACACATACACAAATGCACGTTCATGAGTGGGCAACATGCGCGTGAATACATGCACGCATAGGCACACATGCACGAGAATGCACGCATTATATGTACACTGACACATACACACATATATTTGCCAAGTGAATAAACTGATTTTATTCACTTGGAAAGAACGTGTTAATAGGGAAGCTTAGATACAACTGACCTGGACTTGAAATGACCTCATCTTTAACAAAGGCTAAGGGAAGCAAAACGTTATTAAGGACACCCAAAAAGCCCTTTGAAAAAGTTCCATTCAGAGCAAGTCACAGAGTGAAGAAGGAACTGAAAGTCTCCTGCAAGGGGCCGGTGACACTGAGCCAGGGAATCCGCAGAGAGGATGTGACTGTCCTCAGGAGAAAACCCTGAGGAGGGAAGAGGGATCCTTTCACCATAGGAACCTACGGCAGACACAGAGATGGTCAGAGAGATGTGGCTGCTCAGCCGGAACTCTTCTCCGGACCCACGTGAATTCCACAGGATGGTATCAGAGAACTTGTGAAGAGAAGACGGAAACCTTCCGTGGTGAAATTTGAGCAACTGTGGAAAAAGGAAGCTAAACCCTTCAGGTCACAGGCAATGGATCCGAAGTCTGATTTTAGCATGGGTATGACTTTTTAAAACAAGGAAGGGAAACCTAGAAGAAGGAAGGAACAGAGATCACAGGCAATCGGCACGGGGGGACGGACGGGGAGGCCCCTCCCAGAACTAGTGATGTCTCTCCCGGGTGCAGCAGCAGGCCGGCGGGCAGTGGGCTGCATTTGACACGGCATCTCTGTATCCCCGCAGGGCATTGCAATTTCCATGGGGATAAGGGAGGAAATGGAGATTGAGACCAGACAAAGAAGGGGGTCAGTGGCTAGTTAACCGACCCTAATCGCAGGGCACAGAATCAAGTAGTGAAGCCCCCATGGAGGGGTCAGGCTGCCACCCTGCGCTGTGATTGTCTTATTGGTGACTCACAGAAAGCTCCAGAAGCATGACTATGACAGAGGCAGACAACCAGAAATGGGGAACTGGGGTGTGCAGGAGGTACCGTGAATGAAGGAATCTCTCAAAGCACCCAGACCCACCAAGCCAGAGGGCTAAAATGAGTGGTGCAATGAAACGAACATTTGTTGGTCTCCTCTGCATCGGGTGTGTGGTAGCAATGGCTGCCAACCAACAACCTGCATCCCCTTCCCCACTACAGCTGGCTGCTGGAAGAGGCTTCCCAGCCAGGGACCATTCCCAGGCTCACTTGCTTCTAGCTGGGACTACATGACTGATTCTGGCCAATGGAATTTGGACAAAGTGAAGTAAGACACTTCAATGTCTAAACAAGAACATCTCCTACACCGACCTCTCTTTTCCTGACAGCTAGATTAAAATGTTTGGGGTGACCTTGGGAACGAGACATTGAAAATGATGCAAAGTCCATTAGCCTGGGTACTCAATGAAAGCCCCTCGCCTCCCACGTTGATCAGATTCACCTTGAGAGGCAAAAACTGTTATGTCACAACCATGAGATTTTGGGGGACATCTATAACAGCAGCCAGCAATACCTTATCTAACATAAGGTTCAAAATCCCCCACGCAGGAATGAGAAGATTACCAGGCTTCATCCAGCACCAACCAGGGAAAGGGCTTGAGGTGCCGGTGCCAGCAGCTCTGCAGGAACTAGCAGAGTCGGCAGATACGGATGGGAAGATACAACCTGAGAAGTGTGGGATATGAAAAGGGGTGAGAGGCCTCTCAGTGCACCCGTGGGGGCCACGTCACGTGGAGGCCACACCAACTGGCATGGGCTTCATCCAGATGGCTTCAGGGGTCGCAGAGTAGGACAAAAGAGAGACCCAGGATCGTGTCAACAGGATAGTCAACCCTTGATCCTGGGAGAATCAGACCTGGCTTCTGGGGTCCCAGGGAATCCCAAGACTTTGTGT